>PVIY010034478.1:0-26942 GCA_004026745.1 Myrmecophaga tridactyla
TGTGATAATATTAATAATTACTGATTGTATATGTAGAATGGAATGATATCTTAATGTTCTTTTGTTAAGTTTTTTAATTAATAAAAAAAAAAGATATCAACATGACCCAAAGCAATTTATAGATTAAATGTAATCCCAATCAAAATTGTAACAATCTTCTTTGCAGAAATGAAGACAATCATCAAATTTATATGGAAGGACAAGGAGCCCCAAATACTAAAGCCACCCTGAAAAAAATGAAGTTGAAGGACTCACACTTTACAATCTTAAAACTTATTACAGGGAGGTACAAAGGTAGTTCAGTGGTAGAATGCTCACCTGCCACATAGGAGACCTGGGTTCAATTCCTGGCCCATGCACTTCCCAAACAAACAAGCAAACAAATGAAAAACCAAACAAACAGAAATTCAACAAATGGTGCTGCAATAAGGGGATACTCACATGGAAAAAGAACGAAATGTGACCCCTGGCATACAGCATATAAATGAAAAACTTATTACAAAGCCACAGTAATCAAAACAGCATGCTGCAAGCATAAGGACAGAAATATAGACAAATGGAATTGAAGTAAGGGCTCAGAGATAATCCTTACATTTAAAGCCAAATGATTTTTGACAAGGTGGCAAGGACCACTCAATTGGGAAAGAATAGTCTCTTCAACAAATCTTGCTGGGAAAACTGGATCTCCATTTGCAAATAAAATGTAGGGTAGCATCTTCAAGAACATGTGTTAGACAACGGTTTCTTAGACTTTATACCCAAACCATAAGCTACAAAAGAAAAAATATATAAATGGGACTGCATCAAAACTAAAAACATTTGATCCTCAAAGGACTTTATCTTGAAAGGAAAATGACAACTTACACAATGGGAGAAAATATTTGGAAACCACATATATGATAAAGGTTTAATATCCAGAATATACAAAGAAACCCTTCAACTTATTAACAAAAAGATAAATAACACAATTAAAAAATGGGCAAAAGACTTGAATAGACACCTCTCCAAAGAAGATATACAAATAACCAGAAGGCACATAAAAAGATGCTCAACATCATTACTCATCAGAGAAATGCAAATCAAAACCACAATGGGGGGTGCATTGGTGGTTCAGTGGTAGAAGGCTCACCTTCCATGTGGGAAACCCAGGTTCAATTCCCAGAGCATATGCCCCCCAAAAACAAAACAAACAAACCACATGACATACCATTTCAGAAACATTAAAATGGCTGCAAGTAAAAAAAACAGAAAATAACAAGAGTTGGAGAGGATGTGGAGAAATAGGAACATTCATTCACTGCTGATGGCAATATAAAATGGTACAGCTACTCTAGAAGACTGTCTAGTGGTTCTTCAGAAAGCTAAGTACAGAACTGCCATATGAACTGGCAATCCTACTACTAGGTATATATGCAATTTGAAAGCAGGGAATTGAACAGATACTTAAACACCAATGTTCACTGCAGCATTATTTACAACTGCCAAAAGATCGAAGCAAACCCAAGTAACCATCAACTGAATGGTGGATAAATAAAATGTGGTATATACATACAATGGAATATTAGCCGTAAAAAGGAATGAAGTCTTGAAACGTGACAACATGGATGAAACTTGAAGATGTGTTGAGGGAAATAAGCCAGACACTAAAGGATGACTACTGTATGATCTCATCTCACTGATTTGAAACAATTAGAATGGAAAAACCCAGAGAATCAGAATCTAGAATACAGTTACTAGGGGACATGGTGGAGATAGGGGATGGAAAGTTAAGGCTTAAAATGTACAGGGTTGCTATCTGGAATGATGGAAATGTAGCACAACATTGTGAATGCAATTAACAGCACTGAAATATATACCTGAAAATGATTAAAAAGGGAAGTATTAGATTGTGTGCTAGTTTGAAAGAATGTATGTCCCTAGAAGAGCCATGTTTTAATCTAAATCCCATTTCATAAAGGCAGAATAATCCCTATTCAATACTGTACATGTCAATCTGTAATTAGATCATCTCCCTGGAGATGTAACCCAACCAAGAGTGGTTGTTAAACTGGATTGGGGGGAAATGTGTCTCCACTCATTTGGGTGGGTGTTGATTAGTTTCTGAAGTCCTATAAAAGAGGAAACATTTTGGAGAATGAAATATTCAGAGAGAATACAGCAGAACGACATAGCCACAAGAAGCAGTGTCCACCAGCCAGTGATCTTTGGAGATGAAGAAGGAAAATGCCTCCCGGCGTGCTTCATGAAACAGGAAGCCAGGAGAAGAAGCTAAGAGATGATGCCGTGTTCACCATGTGCCCTTCCAGATTAGAGAGAAGCTCTAACTGTGTTTGCCATGTGCCCTTCCACTTAAGAGAGAAACCCTGAACTTCATCAGCCTTCTTGAACCAAGGTATCTTTCCCTGGATGCCTTAGATTGGACATTTCTATAGACTTGTTTTAATTGGGACAATTTCTCGGCCTTAGAACTGTAAACTAGCAACTCATTAAATTCCCCTTTTTAAAAGCCATTCTATTTCTGGCATATTACATTCCAGCAGCTAGCAAACTAAAACAGATTGTATATATGGTAACAGAATAAAATTTTTTTAAAACTCCATGGAATTATACTACACATTAAGCCCTAAGTTAACCATGGACTTTAATTACAAGTACAATTACAATAAATGTGCTATCATCAATTCTAACAACTGTTCCACACCAGTGCAGGGTGTTGGCAGTGGAGTGGTATATAGAAATTCTGTATTTTATGCATGATTGTTTATGAACACACAACTTTTCTAATTAAAAAAAAAAAAGAAATGTATGAAGAAGGATTTTACTTTTTGCTATGCGTACTTTGCAATCATTGGATTTTTTTACTTTTAAAGTATATCCATGCTCATTTGTGTAATTACATTAAAAAGGTAATAAAAGAGGAAATGGTAGGTAGAAATTTCATTTGAGCCTAGAGGAGTGCATATTATCTTAGAAGTGGAAGATCTAAAGCAAACTCTCTGGATCTCAACAACCGAAATAGTTACCAGAAAACAGTACTTTTAACTCCCTACTGACTAATCTGTGTTCAAATATCAGTTCAGTCACCAGTTTACACAGAACCTTTGAAAGTCATACAATCCTTCCATTTCCCCAAGCCACTTTGATTTCAATATATTCCTAGATTAATCTTGATCATTAAAAGGCTGGGTCCATGGGTCACCTTGCTGTGGTCCCCTGAAGAACTGGGTCCAGTGAGTTTGTCTGGTCTATTCCCACTGGGGCTCTGATAAATTCTAGAAGAAAGAGCTATAGAAAATCTGCTTTTGCATTTTTGAGATGGCAGTAATTAAGGACAGTAGTGTCCATCATCCAAGAAATTTCCTGAGACCTAAGTATCACAAAATATTGACATTCCTAAGGAACTGGTCTGCTTTCTCCTCACAGTCAGTACATACCATGTGACTTATGATGCATCACTGATCTACTCAGAGAGAGTAGTTGAAAATTGCCAGCTAATGAACCCTTAGGATGCTCTAGTCACACATTATGTTTCAACACTGGTCATTTAGCAGAAATGCTATGAACAATGTATTCCTGATATTGAAGTTGAAGTCTGAGTTTACATCTCCAAAAATCTTGCGTTACCAATTTATACTTTTCCTATAATTCAATTGACTTTTAAAGTCCTCCTCAAATCAATCTCAGAATGAAGGCAAAAATAAAATAAGCCACAGGTTACCTGGTCCTTGATCATTTTCTTCTGTTATCAGGAAATGGCCACGAGCTAGAATGCTGAATCTTTAGTCTCTTTTGGATATGTCCTAAATTCTGGTTACGTTTCTTAGTCTCTGGACAAGGTCAAGTCTCAGTCATTTCTCCCAGAATTGACAATATCCAGGTCCTGGAACCATCTCCTACTTCCCTTGACATATCTTGCTCCTGTGGGTTGAAGAATAAATTCGCTTTGAGTGATACATTTCCAGATGCTGTCTCTGCCGTTGTGCACTCACCTCAAGCCAAGACTGCCTTTAACTGTCCTGTTATCCGGGGCTCCAGAAGGTTTTTCACCCTGGGGTGATAAAGAATGATTTTTGAATGTGTGGGCAATCTGCCTTTCTTCTGCGAAACAGAAGTAGGATGACTGCAAAAGGGAAGCAGGAGAAGAGGTAGATCCAGCACAGTACAAAAAGCCAGTACCAAGGGAATTCTCAGAGAAATGAATTTTTGCAAACAGGTCATACAGAAGGTTGAGGATCTGAACATGTACTCCTTCAAAACCATGTGTGCCCAGGTACCTGATCAAAAATCTTTATTCGCTTAATGTGCAGATGCACCTCAACTGGAAATATACAAAGCAAGGCAGAGGCATTATCTTATTTAATTTATCATTATACTGTGTAAAGTATAAATCATTATTTCCAGGTCTAACATTAACCTAAAGCTTGGGAATTAAGGACTTTTTTTTGACCAGGAAAAAACACGGTCCAACAGAGCTAGATTATGAACCCAGGTTTGCCTATTTTCAAGAATACAACCTTAGCCACTAGAATATCCCCTTGGCCACATGCCTGCATAAATTGACTTAGCTCTCTTTGCTACTACCTTGAAGGAATTTAATTCCTGCAGCACCACAGGAAGGATGGCCACACAGTCAAAGACATAATCTGAACTTCCGGAGTCAGCTTGGTTAGTGACACCTGTAATACCTTCTTCTACAAAGACAAACACAAAAGCTATGTGCCATATCCCTTCTCCCAAAACAGTGCTTCAGAGACCTTGCAGACCCAGAAGCTTTTTATAGGCCAAATTATGGAGCTCAGGTAAAGTTATATCATGAGTGCATGAACTCAATGGAGTTGTCATGAGCTTTTCTTCCATCTTATAAGGTGTGCTGGTTTGAAATTGTTGTGTACCCCAGAAAAGCCATGCTCTCTAATCCTCATTCAATAGTAGTGGGTGCAATCTTTTTTATTGTTTCCATGGAGATATGATCCACCCAACTGTAGGTGGTAGTTTTTGATTAGATGGTTTCCATGGAGATGTATCTCCACTAATTCAAGTTGGATTTGCTTACTGGAGCCCTTTAAGAGGGAACCATTTAGGAAAAAGTTCAGTGCTGACAGAGCCCACACAGCTAGATATACATATATATAGATATATATAGATATCCCTTCCTTCCCCTCCCCTCCCCTCCCTCCCTCCTTCCTTCCCTCTCTCTTTCTTTCTTTCTTTCTTTCTATCATGGGCAGGCACTGGGAATTGAACCCGGGTCTCCAGTACTACAGGCGAGAAGTCTGCCACTGAGCTACCATGGCCCAGCCTCAGCTAGACATCTTTGGAAATACAGAAGAAAAACACCCCCGGGGAAGCCTCATGAAATGGAAAGAGAAAGCTAGCATTTTCACAGCCTTAGAACTGTAAGCTTACAACCTAATATATTCCTCTTTTTAAAAGCCATTCCATTTCTGGTATGTTGCATTCCGGCAGCTTTTACAAACCAAAACACAATGGTACAATCATTGTGACATGCTCCTTGTGGTTCTCCTGCATGCTTCCGAACCCACAGGATCCCAACACTTGCTCCTCCTCTGACCCACGATTACAGATGTTACCTCCCTCTTCAATCCCTGAAGCACTTCTGTTGATGCAGTAGACCCTTCAAACTTGTTTTCTTGAAACGTCACTGAGGGAAAGGTAACCAGATCAAATAATGTAATAGCCACGGGCAGGAGCCAGTGAAGGCCATGTCAAGGCTTCCTATCCTAGCTCTCCATTAGGAACAACTGGGGTTTCTATCTTATTTGTCACCCTTAAGAACTTTCAGGGCATTGTAAGCATTCTCATTGCCTTTAGTGGCTAGATCCTTTCATTGGAGGGAGACTGCTCTTCTAGAAAATAGATGTTTAGTATAGGAAGCCACAAAGAAAATTTCCACAAATTCTAAAATGTCATAACGAAACAGTCTACGCACACGAATTACCATTATATGAAACAAACATAGGAAAGTCCACTAAAACTATGAAAAAAGAAGTAAAAATCTACACATCTGGGAAGGGAAAAATATTTATATAATTCATAACCAACAAAAACAAAAATAGACGTTTCAAATTATTGAGATCTTAAAGGTATTAAAAGCACAATATATCGGGTGGTACAACAGTGGCTCAGTGGCAGAATTCTCACTTGCCATGCCAGAAACCCAGGTTCGATTTCCGGAGCCTGCCCATGACTAAAACAAAAACAAAAACAAACAAAAAATAAAAGCACAAAATATAAAACCTTTGAGATGCAGCAAGGCAATATTAAATTTCCAATAAATAAATATTTATTAGGAAAAAAATAAGACTAAAAGTAAATGTAAGCATTCCCCTAAAAAGTACTGAAAAGTAATTGGTGTTGGTCTTCGTTATATGTTTTTAATCTTCTTATGTGTTGTTTTTTGTTTGCTTATGAGTTGTAGGAACTTCCTTATTATCAGGTACATACTTTGTCAATATTCTCTCCCAGATTTTGGCTTATCTTTTTAGTATTCCAACAGTATCTCCTGAAGAGCATTTTTTAAAATTTTGATGAAGTCCAATATATCAAAGTTTTCATCTAAAGATGATACTTTTTGTGTCATAGCTATATAATCTTTGCTTAACCCATGATCACAAATATTTTCTCCCATGTTCTTCTCTAAGTTTTATAAACTTAGGGTTTACAATTGGGAGTCTGAGTCAATTTTTCTATCTGGTGGGCAGTTAGTTTCTCTTTTCACATTTGAATAACCATTGTTTCAGCATCATATGTTGAAAAGACTATCCTTTCTTCACTGAATTGCCATTGTCAAAAATTAGCTGTCTATAGCTGGTGGGTACATTTCTGGAGTCTCTTATTTTCTCCCATTGATCTATTTATATATCTTGTTGCCAATTCCACACTGTTTGATTACCATGGTTTTAGATAACTCTTAAAATGGTCATATAACAGCTCCAATTTTGTTGTTCTTTACCAGTTGTTTGGGCTATATTAGGACTTTTGTTTGTCCTACAATTAACATTGTACTAAATGGTGAAAGACTAAAAGCTTCCCTCTTAAGATCAGCAATAAGACAAGGATGCCCTCTTTCACCACTGGTATTCAATACTGTACTAGAAGTTCTAGTCAGAACAATTAGGCAAGAAAAAGAATAAAAGGCAACCAAATTGGAAAGGAAGAAGTAAAACTATCTCTATGTGCAGGTTACACAGTCCTACATACAGAAAAATCCCAAAGAATCCATGAGAAACCTACTAGAGCTATGTTTTAGTTTGCAAAAGCTACCGGAATGCAATATACCAGAACTGGAACGGCTTTTAAAAAGGGGAATTAAGTTGTAAGTTTATAGTTCTAAAGCAATGAAAATGTCCAAATTAAAGCAAGGCTATAAAAATGTGCAAGCTAAGGCATCCAGGGAAAGATACCTTGGTTCAAGAAGGCCAGTGAGGTTCAGGGTTTCACTCTCAGCTGGGAAGGCACACAGTGAAATCTGCTAGCTTTCTCTTCACAACAGCTTCTCTCAGCTCTGTCAGTTCTGGTGGCTCTTGTGGCTCTGAGCTTTTTCAAAATGGTTCCCTCTCAACTTCACCTAGAATGGGTGGAGACACATCTCCATGGGAATCATCTAATCAAAAGTTACCAGCCACAATTGGGTGGGTCACATCTCCATGGAAACAATCAAAAAGCTCCCATCTAGCAGTACTGAATGAGGATTAAAGAACTTTGCTTTTCTGGGGCACACAATAGCTTCAAACAGCACAAGGTAATAAATGGATTCAGCAAAGTTGCAAGGTACAAGATAGATACAAAAAAAATCAGTTGTGTTTCTAGACACTATAAACGAATAATCTTAAGAGCAAACCAAGAAAACAGTTCCATTTATAATAGCATTTAAAAGAATAAAAAATCTAGGAATAAATTTAACCAAGAGGGTGGGCCACGGTGGCTCAGCAGGCAAGAATGCCTGCCTACCATGCCAGAGGACCCGGGTTTGTTTCCCGGTGCCTGCCCATGCAAAAAAAAAAAAAAAATTTTAACCAAGAAAGCGAAGAACTTATATACTAAAAACTACAAAACACTGCTGAAAGAAATTAAAAACCTAAATACATGTGTTCCAAGGACTAGACAATTTAAATAGTTAAGACTGCAGTATTACCCAAGGCAGCTGGCAGATTCAATGCAATCCATTTCAAAATTGCAGTTGTCTTTTGCACAGAAATAGGAAATCTGATCTTCATATTCATATGGAATTGAAAGGGGTCCTGAATAGCCAAGGTAAAAAGAAGACCAATTTTGGAGGACTCACATTCTCTGATACCAAAATTTATTACAAATCTACAGTAATCAAAACAGAGTTGTAGTGGCATAAGAACAGACATGTCCTTATGGAATAGAATTGAGAATCCAGAAACAAACCCACATTATCTATGGCCAGTTGATTTTTCATAAGGATATCAGGAAGTAAATGCAATGGGAAAGACAGGGCTAGAAAAGCTGAACTTCCATATGCAAAAGATTAAATTGGACCTCAACTTCACATCACATACAAAATTGGATCTCTACTTCACATCACATACAAAACTAACTCCTCATGGATGAATAACTTAAATATAAGAACAAAAACCACAACACTTTTAGAAAATAAATAGGGGCAAATCATGTATCTGAAAAGAGTTCAACACATGGAATATATAAAGAACTCCCACAACTCAAGAAAATGACAAACAACCCATTTTAAAAATGGGAAGGACTTGAATAGACATTTCTTCTTAGAAGATAAACAAATAAGCACATTAAAAGATGCTCAATGTCATTAACCACCAGGGAAATGCAAATTAAAACCATGTGATATCACTTCACACCCACAAAAACAGCTATTAAATAGAAAACAGCGAAGATAAGTTTTAAAGAGGATGCAGAGAAACTGTAAACCTTGTGTATTGTTTGGAGGAGTGTAAACTGGTGCAGCTGCTGTGGAGAGCAATTTGGCAGGTGGTTCTTCAAAAAGTTAAACATTGAATTACCATACAACCCAGCAATTCCACTTTTAGGATAGGTCCAAGAGAAATGAAAACACGTTCATGCAAAAATGTGTATAGAAATGTTTACAGCAGCATTCATTAGTCATAATAGCCAAAAGGTGGAGACAACCCAAATGTCCATCAACAAATGAATAAACACAAGGTGGTCTAGCCATACAATGGAATATATTATTCATCATAACAAGGAAGGAAATACTGTTACATGCTACAACACAGATGGACCTTATAAACATATTAAGCAAGGGTGCATGGGTGGTTCAGTGGCAGAATGCTTGCCTTTCATGCAGGAGACCCGGGTTAAATTTCCAGACTATGCACCCCGCCCCAAAAAAACATATTAAGCAGAAGAAGTCAGTCCGAAAGACCAATTTATATGATTTATATGAAATATAGAGACAAAGTGCTTAGGTTTGGAGGGATGCAAATGACTTCCGTCACTTCCAAAACCAACTGCAATACAATTCTGAGTCCAACTACCTGGTGTTAGGGCAGACACCACAGATTAAGGGCATAATGCTTAATAGGACTACCCTTGGATCCTTGCTCCAAACTCTGGGATTTCCAGGCCACCCACAATTCTCATCAACTAGCTACAAATTAAGCTACAAATTTGGGGGTCCCATCACAACCTCAGGTTTGATAATTCACTGAAACAATTCACAGAATTTAGGAAAGCACTATACTCATGATTAGTTTTATTACAGTGATAAGGACACAAACAGGAAGAGATGCATAGAATTAAACTTCCATATCCTCTCCTGAAGTCAGAAAGCACTTGGCAATTCACATCAACGTGCCAGAAGGTTAATGCATTCTGACTCTACAAGTTTATTGATGCTTACAACTTATTTCGGAATGAATTAAAAATAAAAACTTTAAAGATGTATTAATGACGGGTAGAGGGGTTAATACATAGATAGATATGTAATAAAGGAAACACAGTAAAATGTTAATGGTAAGACCTAACTGACAAGGTATACAGGTATTCAAGGGTAACATTCTTTAACTTTATTATTTTGATAACTGGGGTTGGTGATAATAAGAATTCACTGAGATAACCAGAAACAAAATGAATATTTTTAAAGTAATTGCTCTCTGTTACAGTCAATTAGAAGAATATGATAAAAAGATCAAATTAAAAGACAACATTTATATTGCAAAAAAAAAAAATTAAAATCAAGGTGGTAATGAAGAATAGGGAATTAAATCCCTGGGTAAATGGAGAATCATAACCTGCTCTTGAAAGCAATAACTGAATTTTTTAAGTATTTAAATTCTAAGTAAATGTATTATATATTTAATGTAATTCCAGTCATACAGCCACACATTTGCCTCTTAATGGTATACTGATCAGGAGTTAAAAAAAAAAAAAAACAACTTTTAGATAAAAACGTGTAACACAGACATATCTGAGATATGGAAATAAACATTACAGCAATTTTATACCAATATTTCATCAGCTTTCTGAATTATGAAAATCAGGCACAGAAAAAGACTAAGTTTAAACACAGTAGAATTTAAACAAAATTATCACCGGAGAAGAGAATTCGGGGTAACAGAGATGTTATTTTACTTATGTCAGAATAATCCTGCAAGGAAGTCTTTTAAAATGTGTGTGTCCATACATTCAGGAAACTTGCAGGAAGAATAATAAAATCGCCATCTTTAATAGAAAGTTCACCATTTTCTATTGTGCTTAATCCTTGACCATTTTACTCCTTAATCCTTGATAGGATTAATTCTCCTATCTACCGGAGGAGAGGAAGGGTAGATGTGAGAAGCCAAAGGGAGAGGTGCAAAGTCGTCCTTGAAGAGGAATTTGGACTTCAAGGACTGAGGGGAATGTAACCTTCACCTGCAGTCAAAATTGAGCGTGAACCCACCCACCAAGCAGGGGCCTGGGCTTCCCCCAAAAGTGATCACACCCCTGCCAGAATTAATCCCGAAATTTGGCCGAGACGCTCGCTTACACTGACCATGTTTCTCACCAATGGAGTCACAATAAATCCTGACACCAAACCAGACACAACTTTCATAGACAAACGTGACCCCCATCCCAGTTCTCAATTACTGAAGCCCTACAGAGTGTGTGACCTTTAAAGACCCCAAACCCTGAGGTTGAGACTCTGTTGCTTCCTATGGAACGGAGCTCAAAGGATATTAAGGAATGATGAGAAAGACAGATGGGATCAGGGGGTCTGAAGATCAGCCATAACAAACAACAGACTTTATTCTTAACCAGATCCAGTCTATATACTACAGGGTGACAAAAGGCATGCATGCATTTCTTGAGGAATCAGAGTGCTTAATTTTCAGTGCTCTCTTTCTTCACACTTAACATAACTATTTGAGGTAAACATTCTCTTCCAGACTGCTCTATATAACAATCTCCACAGTTTACTGCCGCCACCGCCCTGACGCCAGCTGCTCCCGACAAATTCTGTGGGTCTTGTTCTAACCCTTGCTCCTACAGGACTCAGCCATCTATCTTCACAGACCTTTAATCAGTGACCACCTGAATGCCCCAGGATTGACCCCACACAATAGACTCCTCCGTCATGGACTCCCACTTGCTCTTCCCACGGACCCCACGTCTTCACCCTACACGGACACCCACAGACCGTCGTCCCCCACCCCGTCCCATGGACAGACCCATAAACTAACTTGATTTTCTCGTGAGCCCTCCGCGACCACTCTGAAGCAGCGCGTTCTCGAATTCTGCTACAGTCGGACTCTGGTTCAGCCTCCCAGCCGGCCTATGGCGGCCGAAGAGGGTCTTAGCTGTATTTAGGCAGCTACAACGTCATTTCCGGCTCCGCCATTTCCGGCTCGCTCGTAGGCGGTAACAAGTCTGCGCCCATCCCCCCGTGGCTCCCTGGGGGCGGCCATCTTTCAATTTTTGACGTACAGAAGGGAAAGTGGCTGAGTCAGTCCCAGTAGCCAGGATGGGCCAGAACGGTGAAAAGCCCCCGAAATCACCCCATTTCTTGACTCCTTAATCGCCGCGCTGCGCGGTCGTAAGTAAGGGTCACTGATGGCGATTCGCAAACTGCATAGATGTTCAGACTCAATCTTCCACAAGGCGAACTTAGCGCGAGCAATGCCCACATCAGAGGGGTTCCAGAGAAGTAAGATGGTCGCGCCCTTTTCCCATTTTGTACCGAGAAAGATTTGGAAACGCCTCGGTGGGTGGAGTCGTCTTAAAAGTTGGGGTGTCCAGGCACAAGTAGCTTTCCCTAGCGACCCATCAGGCCTATAAGCGATACCCCAAGAACGCTTCTTACAGAATGTGCCAGCGGGAGGAAGGTTTTGAAGACAGGAAAGCGTTTGGAGAAGCTGGGACAATAAGAAGACAGCGGTCACGCCGTTAAAGGGAAGTAAAACAAAGCAAGTTAAGGTGAGAAGAGCCAACGGGAAGAGGAAATCCATTCTTGGAGGCCAGATTTTCCCTATTCCAGGGATGGGAGTATCAGGAGCAGGTCTTTCTGAGCACTACAGGCCAGAAATTCTGGAGGGAATCAATATGAAAACTCCAGGGAGAATTAAAAGTTGTACAGGATAGTAATCATAAGAATCCTACAAAGGTGGCTTGTAAATAGCATTTACATAGTCACCATAATCTAAACAATAAATCGGATCCAAGCAAAATCATAACACCATTGGGTGAATAGGGAAAAGGAGATGTCTGTAGGGTGGAATGTTTGTATTTGTGAGAAAATTGCTCTGCAGCCTCCTTCATGATAAATCTGTAGACAATGCATAAAACTGAAAAATTCATTTTTATCAATATATGCATGTTATTTAAATAGCAAGACAGTTAAAAGCAACAACAACAACAACCTAAAACTTTTGCAAAAACTAGTTGACACCTAAGCTTAAGAGGATTTTTACAAAATGAAACTGAGCACATTATGCCTCCGCAATTCTAACCTAGATATTTACTGGGGGGTAATGAAAACTTGCATCCTCTCAAAGATTTGTACAAGAATGTTCGTACCACCTTTTATTTATAATAGCCCCAAAAGAAAAACAGTTCAGGTGTCTGCCACTGGATGAATGGATAAACAAACCAGGTATACTCATGCAATAGACACTACTCAGCAGTTGAAAAAGAACAAAATACATGTGACGACTAGATGAATTTCAAAAATATTACCCTGAGGAAAAGAAGCCAGAGACAAGAGAGTCCATAATATATGATTCCATTTATATGTAATTTAGTAACAGGCAAAACTAATGTAAGATGACAAAATACTAGGACAGTGGTGGAACATAGGAGATAAGATTAAAATAAGACCTGTGGAACTAGTTGGGAGCAGATGGCATTAGGGTGGTAGGGTGGTGTCGGCAGTAAACTGTAGAGACTGTAATCTGCTTTAAGTTACCTGATTTATGTAAGACAGTCTGGGAGGAAGAGAATGTTTGTTTACCCCAAATGGTTATCTTAAGTATGAAAGAAGAGCACTGAAAGATAACTACTCCGTTCTCTTAGGAAATGCATGCATGCCTTTTGTCACCCTGCAGTATGTAAGCAGGATCTGATTTAGAATAAGGTTTTCTGTTGTCTGTTATCACTAAGCTTCAGACCCCCTGATCCCGTCTTTCTCATCATTCCTTAATATCCTTCGCGCTCCATTTCATAGGAAGCAACAGTGGAAGAGGGAAACAATTGGAGGCAGCGGTTATCATAACTGTGTAATATTTCCTTCTGTGATAAAGCCAGAGAGGTCTGAAACAAAGAGGGTATAATGTGAGTTTTTGCTAAATCTTAGTGGATCCCTTTATGCCTGCTATATTTTTCCTATACATTTGAAATACTTCTCAAGTAACATATATGAAATTAACTAAAGGGAAAGCAAATGTAACAAAGTCAGAAATAAGACTACTATACAAGTTTTCATTGTTGCAATTCAAATTGATCTGAATGTTGTAGCCAATAAACTAAGAAACAGAATTAACAGTAAAAACATCCAGAATATATAATGAGATCCTAAAATGATTAAAAGATAACCAACTTAAAACAGAAAAAAAATGAAATTAGGTAATTCATAATATAAGAAATAAAACTAAGATTTTTGTTTACTCTTAAAATGGGCAAAAATGAAAAGATTGGCGAGTCCGTAAGGAAAGAGGCTTTTTTTTTTTTTTTAAATATTTTTACTGTTCACAATAAACATACAAACATTCTTGACATACAAACGTTCCATGCATGGTGTACAATCAGTGGCTCACAATATCATCACATAGCTGTGTATTCATCACCATGATCTTTTCTTTTTTTTTTGAACATTTGTATCTCTCCAGCAAAGAAAAGAAAAGAGAAAAAAGGGCGGGCAATGGTGGTGCACTGGCGGAGTTCTCACCTGCCATGCCGGAGTCCGGGTTCGATTCCCAGTGCCTGCCCATGCCAAAAACAAAAAAACAAACAAAAACACTCATACATGCCATACCCCTTACCCCTCCCTCTCATCGACCACCAGTAGGAAAGAGGCATTCTAGTAAACTTAGTCTATATCTTTTTTTTTCATATGTCCACCACCTACAGCTTCTGAAAATATTGAGAAAATGCAATTATCTTGCTTGGCATAGTCCTCTGTTCAAGAAAAAAAAAAAAGGATCCACTTCATAAATAATGCCTATAAGTTTTACCTTGGCGTCCCTGGGGATGATCCAGTAAAGTGTATACATTAATGGAATATTTTTGGACAATGATCGGAAATTATCTACCCAGTTTACAGGTCTTATTCTCTTATAGAGTTATCATTCCAATTCTAATAATTTATTCATTAGAAATTATCTTTGTGAAAACTTTTGATTTGAAATCAGCCTCCCCGGTAATTTCTACCAACAGTTTCTGGGCAACTAGCTCCCTGCGGTCCACCCTCCTCCCCGTCCCCACCGCCTCCCGGACCGCAGCAAAGCCCCGCCCCTATCCTTGGCACCGCCCCCCCTCCCCCCCCCCGGTCTGGTCCCTTCACCTTTAACCTGTAGGTGGCACCCAACCTCCACCAATAATCCCCGTTGGCGCTCTCTGCCTTCGGCTACTACCTTCTCCAGACGCATTCCCAGAAATCGTATCACCTGATCCCCACTTCTTAAAGGAGGCCCTCTTCACTGTACGGATATGGGCACGTTCTTCAAGATGGCTCTGCCCACTGCATTGGTTTGTTGCCTTGTCCGTACAGGCGCACAGCGGAGGCGGCCATCCATCCTTCAGCTGGGTGCGACTCCTGGGTTGGAAGCGGGGGATAGGGGATTGCGCATGCAGTCGGCGTATGCGGTGCGGCGTCTGGCCCTCGCTCATTGCGCCCCGGGGGTTAAGCGGCCAAGTGCTTCCAGGGCTGGAAAAGAGGCTGGGCGGTGCCTCGCCAAGATGGCGGTTCCCTCGTAAATCTACTGAAAGGGGCTGCCATCATCATGAGGAGGTCTTTGTCTGAAAGGTAGAAAGCCGTAGAGAATCTGCGTGTCTGGAAGGAAGCCCGGGTGCTGTTCTGCAGCTTGAAGGCTCGGATGCTACGGATGTTCAGCTTGGCAAGTGAAGCTGCGCGGCCCGGTTTGTGAACGTGGAACGAAAGTAATGGACCAAGGCTATTTCAACGCAGCTGATGCATTAACAGTCTTTTAAGGGATCTCAGTTTCGCATTCCGGGAGTGGAATCAGGTTGAACTGATTTGTGGAGGTTTGTGATTTATGGTGGGAGAGGGTCGTGGAGAGTCTGTGAGAGAAGCAAGCTCTCGGGGTGGGGGTGGGGCGAGGGGGGTATGTGGATTCCTTGATTGATGGAGAGGGACTGTCGGGAGTGGAGGGCGCCTGGGGATGATCAGGGATTGAGGTGCGCTGCAGAAAGGGGTTAGTGCTTGGGGTGCCTTTGGAGGGGAGGTCAGTGATTGAGGTGACCTTGAAATCAGATCAGTGATTGGCGTGACATAGGGTCAGTGATTGGGATATTCTTGGGGAGAAATGTCGGGGATTAAGGACCTACTCGGGGGACGGTCACTGCGAAGGTGCATGATAGGAGGTCAGTGATTGGGGAGCACTTGTGGAGAACAGAAATTGGGATGTCTGTGTGTTAACGGGTTTCAGAGAGCTTTTGCAGCTTTATCCCAATGTCTGAAGCAGACTGACTGATGAAATGGGTGCTCGGTGAAAGATGATGTTCCGGGAATCCAGACTTACATTAGGAGCTTTTTAAGGCTTCCACTATCCTCCCCTAGAACAGAGCCGAGTTTTCCTCTGCTTATTACAGTTAACCAGCTTGGTGTTACATTTTCTCATGCCTTAAAATAAACAATTATTTTCTCTTTAATGGAAATTGATACATGGGCATAACACAAGTGATAAATTTTTGTTGTTGTTTAGGTTGGTGTCTGGATAGAGCGCTATGAATTTTGGGGCACAGGGATTTTCTACTTTCCCTGTCTTTTACAGACTGAAGAATGGAATTGTAATTGAGAGTTCTAGTGGAGGGCTGTGCGTCCCCATTTTTTTAAAAAGGAAAAAGAGGAAACCTTTTATCTTTTAAGTTTCCTATTTCCTGAGGACTACTAAGAGTTTAATTTAGAAGCGAAGTTATGTCTTTGGCCGCAGTGAACCTTAATGGCTGTCCTCTAGGCAATATTGTGATTAGACAGTAAGCTGTCGAAGCACCACCCATTTCTAAAGAAGAGAGAGAACAAGGCAGATTTCCCTACCAGTGCCTGGTGTCCCAGATGACCAGCCTGCTGTTCTGAGTGCTAATTCATCAGCCACTATGGGATCAGCTACTCTATCCCCAGGCGTCCAGGGCTTCTTGAAGACTCAGGAGACGGATGGTCTGGGACCATCCCTAAGCTGCTGCGCTGATCCACTCATTTTCCTGGGTATCTGTGCTCTTAACTTACTGCCTGACCAATTGCCTAAGAGAACAGAAAGGATTTTGTTGGGTTGGAGTCATTAAGGATTCCAATGCAGGACAGCCAGTCAAAGCTTAACAGATTTATTGAAGGGAGAAAGCAGATAGGAGCGGGCAAAGTACGGGCTTTATACTTACAGGACATGGTCGGGAGTGAGGCTCCCTTTATTCTTTGCAGTACAGGTTTTAGGAAGTGAAAGCAAACTTAACACTAGTAGCTTCCCAATGAGAAGGGCCTACCGAGTTTTTAACCATACCTGAGAGCTATAGTATGGGGTGGGGTGGGGTGGTGGGTGGGACTGCGGTCCAGGCTAGCCCTGGGCAGGTAAGGATTGAAGAACTGATGCTGTAAGCAAGTAGAGAGCAAGAGGGCCTGTGTGTTCATTTTGAGATGAACGGAGGCTTACTGGCTTTTATAGGCTCAGCTAACTCTCATTAGGATAACTGGGGCTTTCACTTACTTTGCAAACCTCACTTTTGGCTTTTAGGGGGAAACTTTCCCAATGGAATGTACACAGTTCCCTTGGGCCTAAACTAGAGATAACTCCTTAGAATGTTAAAAACAACACCTTGTTTGGTGCAAGAATTTTTAGCCCAGGATCCTGTTTTACAAAAGATGGAATGTCTCAGAAGTCATACAAAGCCAGACAGAGAAAAAAGGAGGTTCTTATGGAGGCAGGGGAGAGAAACTCTGGCAAAGAGGTGAAAAAAGAGGAGCCGATTCAGCAAGAAGGGTCTGGGTCCTTAGAGGAGAGGAAAAGGGAGACTGTGAGAAGTCTCAGAGCTGAGGAAAGAGAAACAGAGGCAGGGCACTTGATTTGGCTCCCATAGGACTCCTGCATGACACTGGGAGAACCCCCCAATTAGGCCCAAAAGGGCAGTTTCACCCACCACTCTGAGACTCCTTGGATCTATACTCTGCGGAGACAGGGCCCCGCCACCTCCAAAGAGGGAGCCAGAGGTCCAAGGTGAGCTGAGGTTATGTCTTCAGGGAGCTGCACTAGAGCCCCTTGATTCCTAGAGAGAGAAGTGTAAATGAGGACATAGGAGAAAATAGCAATGAGCTAAGCAAGAATAAAAAACGGCAGCACATGGCCAAGTGTCCTGGTACTCACCAGCCTAGATGTTCAGAGAGAAATTCCTCCTGGCTGGCTGTTCTCATTTGCTAGCTGCTGGAATGCAATATACCAGAAACGGAATGGTTTTTAAAAGGGGGAATTTAAGAAGTTGCTAGTTTACAGTTCTAAAGCCAAGATAATGTCCCAATTAAACAAGTCCATAGAAATGTCCAATCTAAGGCATCCAGGGAAAGATACTTTGGTTCAAGAAGGCTGATGAAGTTCAGAGTTTCTCTCTCAAGTGGAAAGGCACATGGAGACCGAGGTCAGGGTTTCTCTCTCATCTGGAGGAGCACGTGGCAGGCAAGGCATCATCTGCTAGCTTCTCTCCTGGCTTCCTGTTTCATGAAGCTCCCCGGGAGGCATTTTCCTTCTTCATCTCCAAAGGTCACTGGCTTGTGGGCTCTCTGCTTCTCATGGCTATGTCATTCTTCTCTGCTCTCTCTGAATCACTCATTCTCCAAAATGTTTCCTCTTTTATAGGACTCCAGAAACTGATCAAGACCCACCCAAATGGGTGGAGATATACCTCTACCTAATTGAGCTTAACAACCACTTTTGATTAAATCACATCCCCAGGAAGATGATCTAATTACAGTTTGAAACATACAATGCTGAATAGGGATTAGAAGAAACGGCTGCCTTTACAAAATGGGATTAGGATTAAAACATGGTTTTTCTAGGGTGCATATATCATTTCAAATCAGCATACTGGCTCACCAAAATATGTTACTGGATTTGGGTTTCCTAGGTTCTTATCTGCTCTGTAAGAGAAAATTCAGAGGCACAGCACAGATGTAGCAAGTAGGTAAGAAGTTTATTAAGTACACATTCTGAGAAAAGTAGCATGCGGGCACTCTCGAAGTAAAAAGAAGATGGAGGATGAGAAGCAATAGGCAATGTGGGGCCATTTGCTTTTATGAATTAACTTTCCTTATTCCCTCTCCCCCTTCCTTATTAGGGATCTTTCTTCTACCTCCCCACTTCCTAGGGTGGTGCCTGGTGGTAGGCAGTGCATTTGGATGGGTCTCTTGGTTTCACCCTTCTCCTAAGGTGACTCATTCAGATGGGGTTGTTTGGCTTTAGGTGGGTTGTCTGCTGCTGGGTGTTGCCTGTAAGTGGATACCCTGGGCAGGGTGTCTGTGCCAGACACAGGCCGTCCTGACCTTGATTAACCATCCTTGTTCAAGGGCTCCTTCATGGTTTTTTCTCTCTTTTCTCTCCCTGTTCTAGCCTGCCTCGTTTGGATGTGTGCCAGTGCCTGAGAAAGTCTTCTGGGAAGGGTCTTCTTTGGATGGCCTTAGAGGGATGTCAGTGATTAGGGTAGCTTGGAATGGGTCAGTGATTGGACATCCTTGAAAAGAGGTCAGTGTTTCTGGCATCTTTGGAGGTGTGTTAGTTTGCAAGCTGCCAGAATGTGATATACCAGAACTGGAACAGCTTTTACAAAAGGGGAATTTATATATTGGAAGTTTACAGTTCTAATGCCATGAAAATGTCCAAATTAAGGGGCCAACAAGAGATTACCTTCACTCAAGAAAGGCTGATGAAGTTCAGGGTTTCTCTTTCAGCAAGGAGAAGAGCTAGCTTTCTCTCCTGGCTTCTTGTTTCTTAAAGCTTTCTTGGGGGCATTTACCTTCATCTCCAAAATCCCTGACAGCGTGGACTCTGGTTCCGGTTGCATTAAAACTTTTCCCAGAATGATTCCCTCTTAAAAGGCCCCAGTAAGCAACCCTACCTTGAATGGGTGGAGCTACATCTCCATGGCAACCTTATAAGCGAAAGTTACCACTCACAATTCAGTGGGTCATATCTCCATGGAAAGGATAAAAAAGATTCCACCCAGCAATATTGAATGAGGATTAAAGAACATGGCTTTTCTGAGGGCACATAAAGGCTTCAAACCAGCACAGGAGGTGAGGACAGTGACTGAAGCGTCCTTTGAGCGATCAGTGATTGTGCTGTCTTTGGGGGGAGGTCAGTGATTCAGGTGTCCTTGGGAGAAAGTCAGTGATTGGAGCGTCCTTGGGAAGAGATCATAGATTAGGAATTCCTGGGGCAGGGAGGGGAAGGACTGGGATTGGATATCATTAAGGGTGGGTCAATGATTGGGACATCCTTTGTGGGGAGATCAGAGATGGAGTGTCCTAGAGGAAAAGTCAGTGATTGGCGCTCCTTGGGGCTAGGACAGTGATTGAAAGGTCATTTGGGAGGTTAGCGATTTCTGCATACTTGGAAATGGTCAGGGAATGGAGTGGGTATTGGTAGGAGGCTTGAGGCAGGCTTCATTGTTGTCTTTGAAGATCTCCAGAAGTCACTGAGAGTCATGGGGTTCTGGATGTTTGGATTTGAATAAGTTTGCCTGTAGGACTCAATACTAGGGTGAACTGGGATGGTTGTGTGTCCCACATTTCGGATATGATGTGGGCAGGCATTGGTTCCCAAGAGGCATATGTGGCTTGGAACTTGGAGGACCTTTGGGTTTTTCAGGGTGGTAGGGTTTTAAGGCCCATATCTGGGTAAGAGGAACCTGTTTCTCATAGGTTACATTAGTGCCTTCTTCAAAACCTACTTTACAACCTCCTCTGTCCTCTGAGTCACTGCCTCTTCTCACTGTGCCCACAAAAATAAGTGTTCTGAAATGATCAAGGTTTAAATAAATCTAAAGTAAAATGCTTATTATGAAAGGTGTGACGTCTGGCCCTCAGGTCCCCATGTTACAGCATCTTTTCTTTTAGTTCCTGTATTAGTTAGAGTTCTCTAGAGAAACAGAATCAACAGAGAACACTTGCAAATATAAAATTTATAAAAGTGTCTCACGTGACTGCAGGAATGCAGAATCCAAAATCCACAGGGCAGGCTGTGAAGCCGACAACTATGATGGAGGGTCTGGATGAACTCCACAGGAGAGGCTCACCAGCCGAAGCAGGAATGGGGCCTGTCTCCTCTGAGTCCTCCTTAAAAGGCTTCCCGTGATTAGATTTAGCATCACTAATTGTAGAAGACACTCCCCTTTGGCCGATTACAAATGGAATCAGCTGTGGATGCAGCTGACGTGATCATGACCTAATCCTATGAAATGTCCTCATTGCAACAGACAGGCCAGTACTTGCCCAATCAGATAAACAGGTACCACAACTTGGCCAAGTTGACACATGTCCCTGACCATGACAGTTCCCTAAATCTAGCGACCAAAGATAGATGATGTTAAAATATTGGTATTGGGCAGGCCACTGTGGCTCAGCAGGCAGAGTTCTCACCTGCCATGCTGGAGACCTGGGTCCGATTTAAGGTGCCTGCCTGTGCAAAAAAATATATATATATTTGTATATTTCCTCTTCCATTCTTTCCTATGATTTATTTTATTATAAAGGTGTGATAATAACCACATAAGCAGTTTTATAATTTGCTTTCTTTTCGTTTAACCATATTTGATGCAATTGGTCCAGTATTACCAACTTTGGTATAAAGTTTTGTTGGTGTATACATATTATTCCATATATGAACCTCTTTGGAATGTTGAATGAATCATATTAAATCTTTATAGTAATTTGGATAGGTTTAACATATTAAAATATTCATATAGGCTAGACATTTGTTTTCCTAGGTGTATTTTTGTGGTTATCGCAGATGGTATCTCTTTTCATTTGAAATTCTTATTTATTTTTCTGGTATGTACAAAAGCAACTATTTAAAATACTTTTTTTGCTTACTTACTGAAGGCTTCTCATTACTAATATGTTTTAGTTAATTCTCTTAGGTTTCTAATTATGCATTCAGAGCCCTGGCAGGGACTTTGGATTTTAGCAGATCTGTGTGTTTGTCTGGATTCTGCCGGTTACTAATTGCATGCAATTGAGTGGTTTCTCAACCTCTCTGAAACGCTTTTCTTATTTGTTTAAAAAGACAGTAATACCTGTTCATATAGTTAAAGTATGTGGAACATAGTAGGTACCCAAGACATGTTATCAAACTGTATTCCAGTATTCATACTTAGTTCTCTGGATTTTCTGCTTTAAAATATTATTCATTTCACTTTTTTCCTTTCCCTTTATAACTTTCTTTCTCTAAATGTAGATTCAATTATAGGTACAACTTTGGCAAAATCCCATCATAGAGGTGGCGTTTGTAATTTTTGTTATAAAATAATTATATATACTACTTTTTTCTTAAACATTATTACCTATCACTGAAGAAAATACTGTTAACTTTTAGATATTTATATGTACGTATGGATCTAAAACACAAACACACACAGCATCATACTGTGATATTATGGACATTTTCTTTTCGTTAAAGTTATTTTTTATTTGAGAAGTTATAGGTTCACAGAAAAATTAAGCATAAAAATACAGCCTCCCCACATACCATCCTAATATTAACACCTTGTGTTAGTGTGGTACATTTGTACAATTCATGAAAGAACATTCTTGTAATTGTACAACTAACTATAGTATGGACATATTTTAATGTCAGTAAATATAAACTGAAGTCCTTTTTTATTGTGGTAGCATATATACAACATAAAATTTCCACTTAACTATTTTTAGGTATACAATTCAGTGGCATTAATTATGTTCACACCTTCTCCACCATCCACACCAAAACCTTTCTATCACCCCAACCAGAAACTCTTTACCCATTAAGTTTTAATCCTTCTCCTCCCTCCCACCCCTAGTAACTTGTAATCTACTTTCCATGTTTATGAATTTGCATATCCTGATGAATTCAAGTAAGTGAACTCCTTTTGTATCTGGCTTATTTTACTCAATATGATGTCTCCAAGGTTCAGCTATTTTGTAGCATATTTCAGAATGGTATTCCTTTTTATGGCTGAATAATATTCCATTGTATGGATAGACCACATTTTTATTTATCCATTCATCAGTTGATGGACACTTTGGTTACTTCCACCTTTTGGCTATTGTGAATAATGCTGCTGGAACTTTGATACAGAAATATCTGTTCAAGTTCCTAAATTCAGTTTTTTTTGGTCTTTATCTAGAAGTGGTTATTGCTGGGTCATATAGTAATTCTATATTTAACTTTCTTAGGAACTGCCAAACTGTTTTCCACAGCAGCTGTATCATTTTGACAGTAGTAATTTTTTAATAACTGCTGCAGAATATTCCACTGGACAAAAATATATCAATTATGCAACCAATTCCCTATTGATGGGCATAGATGAATCAGGCACATCTTTGTCCACTTGCTCCCCATTATTTTCTTAGGGTAAATTCACAAAGTGGGGTTACAGGGTGAGAGAAGATGATTATTTTGAAGGCTTTCAATACATACTGACACTGAGTAACACTTCTGCCTATAGTGTTAAGGGAGTGCCAGTTCCCTCCACACTTTTCAGTAATACCACAGATGTCATTATTTTTCATCCTTGCCATTCTAACAGCTGGCCAAGTAGAAAATAGCCCAGAGAACAGGGTGGACATTAGAGGGACAATTTCATGAGAATTGAAACCAAAACCACAAATTACAAAACAACATGGCTTACAAAATTAAAAAACTGTATTTAACTGAATCGAGACATATATCACAGATAGAGATCGTTATGTTCTACCCTTTTAGTACCAATTTCAGCAGAACCACGTGTTCCAAAAGAAGGCTACAAGACAAACTATCTAGCAGTAAATCCATGTAGACTTTTGCACTCTACAGCAGTGGGTTTCAACGAGGAACAATTTTGCCCACCAGGAGACATCTGACAATGTTTCTGGTTGGCACAGCTGTGGTGTGGTACAGGCATCTAGTGGTTATAAGCCAAGGAAGGGATGCTGCTAAAAACCCACAATGCACAAGGCAGCCCCACACATATGCAACAATTACCTGGCCCAAAATGTCAACAGGGTTGAGATTGAGAAACACTGTTCTTAAGATAAAACCACTGCCTGTTCCAACCATTCCCTGCTTTAACGTTCTGAGCAATTGCTGCCAAAACAATTCTATGACTAACCCTAACCCTTAAAACTTATGAGAACCCTTTTCTTAATTGCCCTCCACCCTGTTTTGAGATGTCCCGCAGTTCCTCAGGACATGCAGTCTCCCTTGCTATTACAAATAACAAACTTAACTCTTGAAAACAGGTGTATTGTGTTTTATGTGGGGGATGGAATGTGAGTCTGGCTGACAAAGATGAGTGTTGCTAAGACTGTTGTCTTCTGGTTTGAATTTGCATTTCTTTTATTCAGAGTTTGTATTCTTTTCCTATTGTAATTAGCTATCCATGTTTCTGACATGAATTGCCTATTCATACCCCTTACTTGTTTTTTCTTTGGTAGCATTATTGATATTAATTTCTAAGTGTTTATGCATATTGATTTTGTGTCCTAAATCTTGCTAGTATTTGCTTCATATTTTTATATTTCAGCTTGATTTATGGTGGTATTTTCTATATAGAAGTTTTTAAATGTTTATTACCCAAGCATATCAATTTTTCTTTTTAATGATACCTCCTCTGAGCGACATAGTAGGCTGGTCTTCTTGACCACAATATTATAAAAATCTTCAGGTATATTTTCTCTTTGGATACTCATGGTTATTATTATTATTTTTACAAAAGATAGGCCATGCTTATTTAGTCACAATCAGTTGACTGACTCAGTGTGCCTTAAGACCACAAAGAAACCATTTCTCCTTCACTCCATAATGAGTCCTATGTTGCTTCCTACGGACTGGAGCTCAAAGGATATTGAGGAATGATGAGAAAGACAGACGGGATCAGGGGGTTTGAAGCTCAGCGATAACAGACAACAGACAACTTTATTCTTATCCAGATCCTGATTATATACTGCACGGTGACAAGAGACATGCGTGCATTTCCTGAGGGAACAGAGTGCTTAATTTTCAGTGCTCTCTTCCTTCATACTTAACATAACCATTTGGGGTAAACATTCTCTTCCTCCCAGACTGCTCTACATAACAATCTCCACAGTTTACTGCCACCACCACCCTGATGCCAGCTGCTCCCAACAAATTCTGCGGGTCTTGTTTTAACCCTTGCTGCTACAGTCCTAGCCTTGGGACCCAGATTTCTGGAAGTGCTGCTTGGGGCCTGTATCAGCTAGGGTTCTCTAGAGAAACAGAATCAGCAGGAGATGTCTGTAGATACAGAATTTATAAAACTGTCTCACATAACCATGGAAATGTAGAGTCCAAGGTCTGTAGGGCAGGCAACCAGCTGACAGCTTCAATGAAGTTCCTCAACAAACTCTCAGGAGAGGCTGGCTGGGCAACCATGGGGATGTAAGGGCCCGAGGTCTGTAAGGAAGGCCACAGGTTGGCAACTCTGATGAAGTTCCTCAATGAACTCTCAGGAGAGACTGGCCGGACAAGTGTGGGAATGGGAGAGTACAAAATCCGTAAGGTAGGCTGTGAAGCTGGTGACTCTGATGAAAGGTCTGGACGAACTCCACAGGAGAGGCTTACCGACTGAAGCAGGAAGAGTGACTGTCTCTTCTGAATCCTTCTTAAAAGGCCTTCCAGTGATTAGATTAAGCATCACTCATTGCAGAAGACACTCCTTATCTGATTACAAACATGATCAGCTGTGGATGCAGCCAACGTAACCATGATTTAAGTCTATGAAATGTCCTCATATAAACAGATGGCCAGCGTTTGCTCAACCAGATGACTGGGCACCACCACCTGGCCGAGTTGAAAATGAACCTGACCATGACTGGACCCATTCACAGGTTTACAAGTTTCTCATTAAGGGCAATCTCTGACTGTGTGAGATTAGCCATGTAGGTCACCCTCAGCAGGTCACTGATGTTGCTGTTGAACATGGTCTCAAAGTCATCAGGAACTATTTTGGGTTCTTGGTTAACCAGACTCATCAAGAAGCGGCCCACAGAATTGTCAGTTGACTCCTTCCCAGACAGACATCCTCCGCATATTACAGCACTGTGCTTAGGGTGTCCTGGATGCAAGCTCCTCCTACTTGCTGTAAGTCACTTGAGAGTCTAATAACCCAGTTGGGGTTAAAACCAGGTCTTCATGATCAGGTCAACTCCAATGCATTCAGTGTCATATTATGCATACCTCACTGTCAGATTTGTGAACATCACCTCCATGGTCCTCTCAGGAATGCCCATTAAAGTGCTGACATAGGCCTTGATGCTCATGCGGCCATTCTGGAGGCTTATATCCATAGCAAGGTGAATGGGGTTGGGGGCTTCCCGGCTGTAGTACTCATGAGTCAGCACGGGGTGCTCTGTCATAGCATGGCCTGTATGTACCAGCCCAGGATGAGCTCATTTGTAGAAACTTTCTTGTGCAATTAATACATGTTCTTAGCAAAGTCCATGTCAACAGGCACCTCATCTTCAGATTCATTGTGTGGTACTGAAAAACAAGCAATTGGTGACTTCCATTGAGTGTTTGTCCACAGTTCCCAGCAAGTCCAGATAACTCGGGCTGGGCCCTCATTGTGGCGTTCCTAGTTGTCCACGAAGGAAGTCGAAATGACCAGGTGCAGTCAGCCCATGCGGCCCCCAGGGAAAGGCCCTGAGAAGGCTGGACCAGGCAATGCCAGCATGGGAGTGTGCTCCGGGGCTTGCTTTGAGGCCGGAGTCTGCCCTGCAGCTGCAGTCATAGCTGCTGCCACCGCTGGTCGGATCATGGGGCCAGGACCGGTGCTGGGGCTAGAGCTGTAGCTGGGCCTGAAGCTGGGGCTGGGGTTGAAGCCGGGGTAGTAGACTGTGCCGGAGGTGAAGTGGCAGAAGGAGAACTCGCTGGTACAGCTGATGTGGCCATGTTGAGAGATGAGCCTCATGCTCATTGTTAATTATGATTCTATGTTGCTTCCTATTGAAACGGAGCTCGAAGGATATTAAGGAATGATGAGAAAGAAAGAAAGGAAGAAAGAAAGACACAGAC
>PVIY010034479.1:0-27087 GCA_004026745.1 Myrmecophaga tridactyla
AAGTTAAAACAAAAAACTGGTGGAGTGGGTGCACAGGTAGAATGCTCGCTTGCCATGCGAGGGTCCCAGTTTGGTTCCCAGCCCATGCGCACACCACTCCCCCCCTCACCCCACACCCCCCAAAAAAACAACTGGTGGTGGCTATTGAATTTTCCCCAGAAGAATGTATCTGCTCTAAATGCAGTTGATTTACCACATAATTTCAAAGGAATTGTCAACTTCTGATACTCCTGATCCAAGGTAGGAAGCTGTTCTAGACCAACTGCCTCCCTGTAGAGCTGTAAGCAGACAGGTGGAGGGTAAAAGCAACCACGTTTTCTATCACATTAGCCAGGGGTAGCTCTATTTTCAATTTCCTAGGGCGGGACTTCCCACCTCTGCCTCTTTTTTTTTTTTTTTTTTTGACATGGGCAGGCACCAGGAATCGAACCCGGGTCCTTTGGCATGGCAGGCAAGCGTTCCACCTCTGCCTCTTGATGGCTCTTATCAGTATTATGTCCATCACTTTTGACCCGACTTGCAATCCTCTCTGGATAAAAAGTACAAAGGCAGTTAACAGCGTGACAGTCGGGCCGTGAGCTGCGAGGACCCCTCCCCACCACCCCCTACCCCCCGCAGCTGCTTCATGCCATCCTCAACCCCTGAAAGGCTACAAAAGATATGTACTTCTGAAGATATTTATATAGAAAACAAACACGTGGGGATGTCCTCTCCCTCTCGACAGCCCAGACCCCAGACTCAAGGTTCTGAGGCGCCCCGCGCCCAGGATCGGCGTCAGTCCTCGGAACCCGGAGTGCCCAGACCGAGGAGGAGCGGCCCGAGCAGGGCTCGCGCCGGGGAGGCGGGGCCGGAGCTGGGCGTGGCCTCTGGCCGCCCCCCCCACCCCCCAAGTTATTCCTGGGAAAATGGGCCGAGACCCCTATCCGCCGGGGCAGTGGGCAGAGAAATTGGGTCCGCTGGCCGGTCTCCTACACGTAAGCGCTCTTCCCGTATTTGCCAAGGCCGCCGTCGCCTTCTTCGTTCGGGGCCGCGGGGGGCAGGCGAGCAGCGGGTCCCGCGGAGCGCAGCTGCGACCAGGGAGCCTGGTGGGGAGGCCAGGCGCTGTCCCGGGCAGAGAGGAGGCACAGGTGAGGCCGCGGCCCTTCCCCTTGCGCCCCTCCCCGCTGTAGCCCTCGCCCTCTCCCTTACCTGGAGGCGGGGTCCTCGTCAGGGGGACAGCAACAGTTGGAGCACAGGCCGACACCGCCCAGGATGCTGAGCAGGGAGGCGCTCCAGCCCAGGTAGAGGGCAGGGCCCAGCTCGTACCTGGGAACAAGGACAAAGGGGGTTGGAGGCGCTAGCTAGGGAGACAGGGCTGAGTCCCGCCCACTGCCACACGGGTGCCCCCCACCCCCACCCCCCGCACTCACTTGGTCCCAGGATACAAGGGGTCGAAGAAGTCCCGGGTGATGTTGAAGGCGTACCAGGAGATGGCCACCATCCCGCAGATGCCTGGGACAGGCGGGAGGGGGCCGCATTAGCACTGCCCTAGCTGCCAGGGTGGGTGGCATTATGAAATTGGGGGAGGGGTAGGCCGGGCAGCCCCAAGAGCAGCACATCTGAGAGTAACAGTTTCATTCCATTCCTTCTTTTTCCCATCCCTAGCCAGTCAACCTCCCTGTAAGCCTCCGTTTAGCACTCAAGACCCCAGTTCCGCTCAGGCTTCTTGTCTCGTCCCCTACCACTCTGCTTGTTATCAGCTGTCTCATTCCTGCTCTGTCCCAGGCCTGCTTTAGTCTTCCTACTGTAAAGGTTTCACCGCACGGCTTCCTCCCTTGGAATCTACCCACTATTCCAAGAAGCTTCCCTGACCAGCCCTCCCTCGTCTGACTTCCTTTTCCTTTGGGCTCCCAGACCCTTGAAGCCTGTGATGGGCCTTGCCCACTCAGTGCAGTGAATGCCTGCCATCAGACCCTGGCTCTAGGCCTAGCCTTGCCACTCACTGGGAGCTTGTCCTCCAGCAAGCCACTGGACCTTTCTGGAAAAATACAGGGCGACACCTACCCAGGCTTATTGTGAGGTGATGTGTACAAGAAATGTTTGCAAATTGAAAAGTGCTGGCCATTCTTAAGGTGTTCTCATGGGCTGTGTGTGTGTGTTTCCAGCCAGGTTGTAGGCCCCGGGAGTGGAGACTGACACTCACGTCTGAAGTCCCTCCCACTCCTGGCTCATGCCTGGTTTCCAGTGGGAGCTCAAATACGGCTTGATGCTAATGCAAGATGGTAATAGGGAAAAATGTCACTGAGCCGGGAGGGTGATATATGGGAGCGCTATACTTTTCTACAAATCTACTACTCATTAAAAAAAAAAAAAATTAAACAAAAAACCTAAAACATTGCTGATGGATTGCTTTGTAGTCCAGAGACTGATTTGGCAAGTACATGTGAGAATGGTTGAGCAGGAAGAGCTGAGCATGGAAGGAAGGAGTCAAGGTCAAGGGGTGGGAGAGGCATACCACCGCCCACTGCAGGTCCCCAGTTACCAGCCAGTATGTGCAGAGCCCCTGCAGTGGCTGCCAGCTTTGCTTTCCTGGAGAGCACCATGTCCAAAATGTTCGTGCAGCGCAGCCCCACTAGGCCGAGGAAGAGGCCCAGGAAGCCGAGGAGGATGGCAGTGATCATGAGTGCCCGGCAGGCCTGGATGTACCCTGCAGAGGTGGGCCACAGCCATCAGTCCCCTGAGCTGGTCCCTCCTCCCCACCTGTGACAGAGCCAGCCCCTTACAGCTCCTGCTCAGATTACACTTTCTATCCTCTCCTTTCCCCCTACCCTCCCGGGCTTTGAGGAGTCACACTTCCCTCCTTTCCACCTCACTTTCAAATGCATCTCGGCCCTCCTCCCTCTTCTTCTCCCCCACTGCCAGGCATGCGGCACCGTTTGCTTATACTTCCTTTTCAGGGTTGCCCAACCTCACTCTACTGATATTTTGGGCCAGCTCATTCTTGGTCTGCGTGCTGTCCTATGCATTGAACGCTGTTTAGCAGCAGCCTCACCTCTGCTCCTACAATCAAAAATATCTCTACACAAATGTCCCCGGGAGCAGAGAGGTGCCTCGGCCTGAGAACCAGTGTTCTGTTGTGTACTATAAAAACTGCCCCAGAGCGCCCCCTTTCCACCTCTCGCTTGGTGATTGACTCAAGGCCTGACTTCTTGAATTGGGTCCCTTCCTGGAGTATCCAGCAGGGGGCAGCAGTGGCCTGCGGCGGAAGGTAGAGGGCAGTTTGCGATCTGGAAAATGGGGCACTTGGGCCCAGGACCAACCCAATTCAGTCCAGTGCACATTCGTTCAGTGCCTTGGTTTCCCCTTTCTCAATGCTGAAGGAAATCTGACTCCCTTTCTGGCCTCCAGCTTCTCTGATCTTGATAGCTGCCAAGCACTCCAAGGACCTTGCCCCCCTTTCCCGGGTGGGGCAGGGCTGCAGGTGGTTGAAGGGGAAAGGCTGGGTCCCTGCCAGGAGGATGTGAAAGGGCCAGAGTTGGGGCAGAGAAGGTCAAAGTTCTCTGGGAACACCTCACTCCCAGCCACGCCCTCAGGAGCTCTGGCCCTCTCCCCCTATTTCATATCCGCCCCCCATCCACTCACACCCTGACCTGCTCCACCTGGGGAGGGGAGAGGAAACCAACTCTGGATCTCCCAGGAGGTCTGGGAGCCAAAGAAGAGACCGCCGAAGGGCCCGTAAGGGCACGGGGTGGGGGGTGGGGTGGCTGTGGTGGTGGTGGTGCCAGGTGGTAAGTGGTAAACTGATCAGCAGGCTCCCTCTAGGACAAGCACTGGCTGGGACGTGGAAGCTGGGCGCTGGGTTCTCACACACCTGAGCCTGAAATCCAGCTCCTTCTGCTCCCACCTCTCTAACTCAGCAAGTTGCTTAACCTCGCAAAGGTTTTTCAACTTCCGTAAAGCGGGTTTTATAATACCCTTGGCCGCAACATGAAGTAAAACCTTTTATGTGGAAACACCGAGCAAAAACTTGACCCCAGCTGACCCTCCACTTGCACCCTCTGCCCTTTCCCGCAAACGCTCTTGCAGCTCTGTGTCCCTCGGGCTAAGGGCTGCAGCACCAGTCCCCCCCTCACGCCAGAGATGGCCCCCTGAACTCAGGGTGTGTGCTTGTGTGGGGGGAAGATGGGGGCAGTAAGGAGGGGATGGCTGGGGCTGCTGAGCAGGCCACCTCCAATGTCCTTTATGGTCACCCAGAGCTTTGGGCCTTGGCCCAGACCATTGTCAGCTTTTATGAGTTTCTTTGGGCATTTCCCATGCACAGAGTAAGTACAGGAGAACTGGATAAAACCCTGCAGCTTCTGCCCTGGAGGGCGCTACTACTGCTGGAAAAATGAGAACAGTCACCTCCTGAGATTCTGGGAATAGGGGAGGCACAAGAGACCTGCCCAGATCGCCTAACAGCTCAGAGCTCTGCTTCCGACCCTGTTAGCTTGAGTTCCCCTCTCCTGACAACCTGACCTCTACTGTGTGGTGCCTGGGAGACCAGCTGGTCCCAGGAGGACCCAGGGAGGGGCTGGGGAACAACCTGGAAGAGGGTCATGGGCATCTCCTTTGGTTTCTAGCCTGGGCCGACTGAGGGGAGTCCCCAGAGGAAACGACGGGTGAGCAGGAAGATGCTACAACCACTAGAGAGAACATTCTGGGTCAGAAGAACCTCCAGCCCTCCAAGAACCTCAGAAAATACCTTTTGAGAATGCCAAACACGCACACACATACACACCTCCCACCTCCATTCACTAGACACTCAGGCCTGCATGAAGACTTCTTTCTACTAGAACCAGGACTCCAAAAGGATGCTTTAGAACTTGGCAGGGGACTGGGGGACCAAGGCCTCCCCGCAAGTGGGAACCTGGCAAAGCTACTGAGACTGAGTGGATCAACCACCAAGAAAGGGCTTCCTAAACCTCAGATGCACACACTTGGAAAACAGTTGCTTCAGAGCCAAATGGAGATGGCTGGAGTACCAATAGAAAGAGCAGATGCCTTTCTATTGGTGACAGGCACCAACACAGCATTGCTGATAAACATGGCATCATAGATTCTCCCAACATTCATGCTCTGCAGCTAGCAGTACAATCTCCAAAATCCATCCAACTCTCTCTAATCACAGCTGTGGCTTCTAATAACATAGCCCAGATACAGTTCCACATTCTTAGAAAAGGAGTTTGAATAAGGTGGGTGGTGGAAAAATAACTAGGCTGGAAGTTCCTACTCAAGGAAACAAACATTTCTGAGACATAGGGACCTGTAGACAGAAGACAGTCACCTCACACTGCCTGGGGGAATCTGGGAAAGCTTCACTGGAGACAAAGATGAGGATCTGCAAGATGAGTAGATTTGGAGATGCCGAGTCCAGCACACATCGCCATGTGCCTTCCCATGAGACACTAAGTAAATCAGAACCCAGAGATGTGTTCCAGAGAGCTAAGCAAAGACCCTCAAATGCTTAGAGAGGAAACCACTGGCATCAGAAGCCGGAAGCAATGGAACCAGGAAGAAAGACCAGTAGACGCAAGCCACATGCCTTCCCATGTGACGGATATCAGCCTTTCTTCAGAGTTAAGGTATCTTTCTCTGGATGCATTAATTTGGACATTTTCACAGCTTTAGAACTGTAAACTTGTAATGTAATAAATTGTCTTTATATAAAAAAAAAGGGCTTCCTCCTTGCCCAACGAACCCCACTCCCAATTTAAGATGTTTAAACGTACTGAGTGCGTATCTAGGCTAACATCACGCTAACACTGTGTTTTCTCTCACATAAACCTCATGACCACCCTGTGAACTGGCACTGTAAAACCCTTGTTTTACAGACAGGGAAATACAGCCCATCCTACAGCTGGTCCTGCAGGCTGACCCCGGGGCTCCCCCCCCCCGTAACCACTAAGAGAAAGTGCCGCGTGAGCAGGAGCACGTGTGACCAGGTGTTCACTCCGGATGCAGACAGGGGAGCTGCTCTAGCACTTCCAGCTGGGGGGCTTCCAAGATGGATCCAGGCCTGCCTGTGTGTGTGTTCCATGGGGCTACCTGGCGCCTGAGGCCTGACTCAAGGTAGAGCCCACCCTTCCTGGGGTTTCTCTGACCTCCCCACCTCCCTGTCCGCCCCCTGCCCCATACCAGAGAGGGCCAGCATGGACGGGAACTCCCAGCAGTTGTAGACTCCGAGGGAGTCAGTGGCACAGCTGTACCAGAGGTTCTCGAAGATGGTGTTGGTGGTGATGACGTTCCCGTGCACGGTGGACACTCGCCAGGAGCTGTGTGGCAGTGTCACCCCCAGCATCAACAACCCCAGGGCTGCCACGAAGAAGCCAAAGGTCTCCACAGCCACCGACATGGTGGGAGCAGGCCCCGACGGGCACCTGCAGCCCCAGAGAGGGGGAGGCACAGAACCCCAGGGGCCCTTGGAGGGGCTCTGGCAAAGGAGGGGTGTCAAGGCTGGGAGGAGACAGGAGGGGAAGGACAGAAGTCCAGCGGCAGCCTCTGCCCAGGATCAAGTCCGTCTTCCAGTTTCTGCCTCCCTCTGTGCTCTGGGTCTCTGCTTCCCGACAGGTCAGAGGAACGAGCCAAGAGTGCGCAGCCGTTGTTGACGAGGAGATGGAGGGAATAAACCAAACGGGCCAAAAGTCCACCCCCTCCCCCAGCCTCTGGGCTGCCCCGGGCTCCCCGCCCCATGAGGGGGGGCCAAGAACTTACCGGGGGTGACTAACGGATACAAACCAGGAGGGGCCCCCATGGGAGGCATTGGGAGCCAAGGGGAAATGTCTATCTCTGACTCAGCTTCCACTGGAGGCCAGGGAATGGACTAAGAAGAACTAGGAGCGAAAAGGTGCTCAGGAGTCAAGAGACAGACAATGAACAGGTACACTTACCTCTCAGTACCCTCCCCACTGGGGAGGGAGCAGAGCCACCCCCAAGATGCAGAGAACAACTCAAGGGGCTCAAAGACCTTGGAGTTGGGACAGCTGTATCTGCAGCAAACAGTGAAGGTGAGGAAGGGGACAGGTGGGTGGCAGGGAGAAACCAATGGCTCTGGAGTCTAATTAACCATGATTCAAACCAGATTCTGTCCTTTACCAGAGTGACTTGGGCATGAATTTTTAGCAAGTTTGGGGTGGTTTCTGCTCTGTAAACTACAGACTACTTACCTCATAGGCTGAATAAGGATTGGAACCAGACATCAAAGCTCCCACATGTCTGAATTGCTTGATTCTTGGTGACTGTCCTGGCCAGGGAGAGGCCACCAGGGGATCTCTTTCTGCCAAACTTTCTCAGCTCTAAGATTTTCCCCACAAGGTTGATCTTTGACTCTCGGTAACGAATTTGATCTTGCTGCCAAGGGGCCCCAATGGGCCCCAAGGGGAATAAATCACAGGCCCAGATGTGACTCTAAGGCTAATCTTAAACTCAGTTATCAGGAACTGTCACTGGCTCTACTAATTATGATGGCCTAGAAACCTCTGTGTCCCCACCCCAAGCCTGAGCACCTGGCCTGGTGTAAACAGTATCATTTCCTGCCTCCAGGAGCAGCCAAAGGCCAGAGCCAGGCCAGCTTCTGGCTAGTGGGGCCTCATCTAGGTCTCTGAGGGGCTGCTCCTACCCTATCAGACAGGATGCCACTGTGCTGGAAAACAGCTGGCTGCAGCTGGAACTCCCCCTCCTCTCTCCCTGGGCAGGCTCCTCTGTGCTCCCCTCTGGTTCCTCCCTATGCCCTTGTCCTCCCCATTGGGCTGGGCTGCTTTGGGCTGTGGAACGAGAGGTATGTAGTGAAGCAAAAATAGGTGCGTGCTGAGCCTGGCACGAGAAGGTCATGGGGCAAGGTAGGCTGGGCAGGCACTGGGTCCTGACCTTCCATCCTGGAGGCTAAAACTAGGGTATGCTGGGTTCCTAACCTCTACCAAGACCCCTGCCCACATCACACCAAAAGTAGGGGGTAGTTTCTTTACCCCCTACAAGTACCCCTCTCCCTGTGTCCTGAAAGAGGACAGGGTAGGAGGAAGGGGAAGACAAAGGGAGGGAAGGGCGGAGGTTTTGGAGGAAACTGAGTTGGGACCCCTCCCCCCCCCACCCCTGCTGTGGAAAACTCCACTTGCTGAGAGGCAGTCCAGTGGGCCTGAGACAGGACGCATTAATTCTAGCCTGTCTCCTAAATTCTGCCCTCCCCTCCTCCAATAGCTGCTTTCTTCCAAGACTGTAGGGCTATGCAAAGCCACAGCCCTGTGCTGCCACCACTGCTCAAGGAAGTGGCTAGGGGTCAGGGGAGGAAGGAAGGGTGTGAGGTCTGGGCAGCCTGGTGGACAAAAGAGAACCGAAGATCAGGCTGGGAAGGCAAGGACAGGAGAGCAGAAAGCAAGAAAGGATGTGTGATCCCCTCCACCCTCTGCACCAAACGTAACCTGTCCCCTCCCTTAATACAGACACAGATGTTCCCAGGCCAAAGCCCAATTTTATTTACACTCATCCCAAAGCACATAATTTGGGGCTAAAAGAAAGGTCTCAGGAGAGAGGAGGTATCCACAGAGGACAGTGCCAGGGGTGCAGGGGAAGAACAGGGAGGGGACAGCTAGGATGGGCCCCTCTTTGAGGAACCTCCACGCTTAGCCCCAAAGCTTGACAGACTGCCTTGTCTCCTATGGGCTGGGGCCAGGCTGATTCCTCTGGGCAGAGGAGGAGGTGTAGTGTCGTTCAGGATTTGGACTTGGATATGGCCAGTCCGATGAGTCCAGCCAGTCCCGCCACGCCCAGGGCCATGCCTCCAACAATGGCCATGCCAACCAGTCCATCTGGAGTACAGGCAAAGGAAAAGTGCATCAGAAAGAGGACCTAGCCCCTCAGGGACACTTGCTATCACCTTCACCCTGTCCCCGGCCCAACAGAAGATGTGCCTTTCTATCTTGAGTTAGGGATGAAGGAATCCCAAGGTTGGAGAAGGGGTGGGGGATTTTGAGAAGGCACTACCTAGAGGCGGGCCATTTAAAAGGACCTGGGGATGGAGAACAAAGGGAGGAAGAAGGGAAGGATGGTGGAGAGTGGAGAAAGACAGAGGGGAAGGCTTTCACCTTTTTTCATTGCTTTGTCAATGAGCTGTTCCAGTTCCTTGGCCTGGCTGTTCTGGGGCTCTGTCTGTAGCAGCCCTCGCACGTACTTTAGGGCCTTTTCGTATTCCTATACTCAGGGAACACATACACCCACAGCACTCAGGATTCTATCACTCCTTCTGCTCATGTGAGGGGCCTTCCCTTCTCTTGCCCTGGGGGCTCCTCCTTTTGCCTCCACCCACTCCACCCCTGCCCTGCCCCACCCTGCCAATCCAGCTCTATCCCATGGAGTAGAGTCCACAAACAACCACACTGCGTGGGGGAGATAAGCTGGGGATAACAGCCCACGGCTTGGGGCTGCACCCCAATCCTGATGTCACTGTGTTCCCCACACCCTCAGCACACTGATCTTCTCCCTCACTTCCCAGGAGTCCTGATCTGATATCACCTTGCACCTCTGTACCTGACACTGCCCCCTGCCCTTCTTCAGCCTTCCTCAAGTCCAGGGACTCCACCCTGGAGGAGAGGAATAAGAGGGCACATGGCCCACTCAGATAGGGTGGGGTGGGAAGGAAGAATCCCTCTTACCTTGAGCCGGTAGTTCCCCACAGCGAGATAGAAGACATAATCCCGCTGTTCCTCTTTGCTCCCTTTGAGTAGCAGCTCTGGGGATGGGAAGGGGGGAGGAAGTGAAAAGTTGTTTCTCCCTTTTCCTAGTATTTGTACCTCAGAGACCACTTCCTCTCTCTGAATCCCCTTATGATCCTGGGGTCCTACCTCCACTTCAGTTCTGATCTCTCAGCTTCCCTGCCAGGTCCTGGGGCAACATAAACCAAGGCTGCACCAAAACATTGGCGACACACGCCCCCAGGAACAATATTACAGTCAACTATGGTTCAACCGAGTGCACTGAAAGGAAATCAAGCCACGAGAGAAGTCAAAAGGCATCTCAGCTCAGTTTTGGCATCTGCTGTGTGCTTTAACTAGTTGTTAGCTGTCCAAATTAATGTTAAAAAAAAGTTTGCCCTCTCTGTTCTCTTCTAAAATCAGCTTCAATTGGTCTTCTCTGAATGGCCATTCTTCACTCTGGTACATTTTTAAAGCAGCAACTTCCCACAGGCTTTGGTGTTCAGTTGTACTCTAAGCACCAGAACTTGTTACTTAGTAGTTTTGAAGCTGTATCTTTCCAAGTCTCTGAGCTATCTCCTCAACTAGAATGGCAATGCTTAGAGAGACTACTTCTTCTACAGCTAAGCCCTATTCAGGTTTTAAGTAAACCTGAAAAATCTCAATTGGTAAAACAGATAAACGTAGTATGATTTTATTTGCTTTATAAAACACTTATTTTTTTATAGATTTACAGTATTGTAAGATATACTTAAAACAATATTTTTAATAGACTTTCCTTAGCTAGTACCGTTTGCTTATAAATGATTACTTAACCAAGAAAAAAGGGGTACAGAGACATTTGAAGGTCAAGTATTATTGCTTCTGACAAATGATGACCCATCTCAAATCATGAGAAATAGGGTTCCAAGTTAAAAATTGGACGATCTTCTGTACTCTTCCATTCTTCTAGTTATTAAATCAGCAACACCGTGGAGGGAAAACTGCACAGGGTTGGGACTCAAGACAGGAGCTTCTAGTCCCAATTCAGCCATTAATTAAATAGCTATGTGACCCTGGACAAGTCATTCTCCCTATGGACTGACAACCACTGTGATTGGACTTCTGGATCACGAATGTCCTGGGGGACTGACATGCCATGACTATTGGCCAAAACAATGATTAGTCTGGTGATTGGCCAAAAGTACACTGGGGGAAGTCAGACTAAGTAAAGCTCTTTGCAGCAGTGAATCCACGGATAAAAACTGTGGGGTCCCATGCTGAAAAGGATTTCAGCGCCAGAGAGGAAGGAGGTAAATGAGGAGAGATCCCGATGGCAGCTGGGAAAGGGAGAGGGACTGGGGAGCCCAGCACCTCACCCTCGAGCAGTGTGATGCCTTTCCGGATGTCATCATTGTACTTGCTTCGCACCAGGCACCAGGCATACTCAAACTGCGTGCTTTTGGACACTGAGCCTGCTGCCTTCTCAGACTGAAACTTCTTTTCAAACTTCTGCCAGAGGAGAGGAATCATTCAGAAACGAAGGGAGTGAACCACACTCCATCTGGTCCTGCGTGTCCATTTCCCCCAGCTTCCCCCTTCTCTGCCTCATTCCCTCGCGAGTCTGGGCACCTCCCACCCCAGGATCTGCTATCTCCGTCCCTGGGAATCAACAGGCAAGCTGTCTCTCTGGACGGCTGCCCATTCCCTGCCCTCCCCGCAGTGGTACCGAGCGGAGATGCCACCTGGTGGCAGCTCCAGGCACCGCTGGCGGAGCAGCTGACCCTGCGTGGGTGGACAGTAAACACGCTGTCAGAACTGCTCAATAGCCCACGCGGTCTCGCGCCTGAGACAGCTTTCTCCATCCTGCCCCACCTTGACGGGTCTGGACCTTTTCTTATCTGTGAAACGGGAACAAAAATAGTGCCTACCTTCTCCGGCTACAGATTTGAGACATCGCGTGAAACGCACTTAGCACCGTGCCAGACTCAGCAACATGCGGAATTTCATGATAGTCGCCGTCATCCCCCGCCACCGAAAGCACCCATACCCTGACTTTCCACCCCAGATTCTAGGGGCTAGTTTTGAGGTGTGGTGGCTCAAGAAACTACAAATCCCATCAGCCTCTGGGGCTCAGCCGCCCCGTTGGGCAGGAGTCGGACGCTGCAGAGGATGCCGGGAGCCGTAGTCCCGCTACCCTAAGCAAAGCTGAAGATGGGAAGAGGGTTTCCCTACCCAACTCTCCTCAGGACCCGCCCGTTTGAATCTTCCCTGTCCCTCTCTTGGGGCCAGGCCTCACCAGCAGGTCGTCCACAGACACCAGCTCGTTCAGCACGGCCTCCATGGCCGCCACCCCTGCAATTCTCACACCACAGACGCTACGACGCCACAGTTTCCATGGCCCACTGGCTGAGGCGAAGACTCACTTCCGGCGCCCGGCGGACGCGGGCCCCACCCTTACTCAGAGCCAATCACCTCTGCCAGAGGACGCCGAGCCCGCCCCTCCTCGATCTGGCGACGCCCCGCCCCTTCCTCCCCCGGCCGGCGGCACCGGGGTGGCCGATGCGCACGCTCGGGTTTAGCCCACCGGCCCGCTGTCTTTGCCAGGTAAAATTCCCTTGCTCGAAACTCGCTACGTCTGTCTTTCCCGGTGCCCTAGCCTGTGAAAACTATGTCTTGGTGGTTAGCCTGTGGGCTGGGAATAGGGGAAAGAGGAGGGTAGACATCGGGCAGGGATCACATAATTTTTTTGGAGGATTAATCTAAACCTCACCCCAGTGAGAAATCTAGGGCTCCGGAGTCTACATGACTTTTCACTGCCTGCAACAAAATCATAACTAGTACCAGGGCTTCCAGGGCCTCTGCTGACTCTTGCAACGCGAGAGGATAGATAGCGGATCTGTTACCCATACAACCAGAGACTGATGTTAATAATAATAGGGGATATGATTAATTGGAATTTAAACAGAAACTGTTGCTCTGTTACTTATAGAAAGGATCTAGTCTTTCAGATATTTATATAAAGTATCTTCTGGATGTACCCGAGGGAGAAGGCCTGCCACCTGGGGTCATGGGCAGCGAGGAGTTTGGGCTGGGAGGAGCGATCAAAGTTTGAGAAGGGGAAATGCTGCCTCTGACATCAGTGTCCTATGCAGTGAGGGGACTGGGTAGTGACTCTCAGATCCTTTCAGTTTGACCCACGGTGCATGCTAGAATGGATTTTGTTCACCTTTGTTTCTCCAGAACCAAGCATAGAGCCGGGCACAGTGAATTCTCACGAAGTATTTATCTGTTGAGCGTGATAATAAGGCAAACAGCAGTAAAGAGGGCAGTACAAATGGAGGGGATTACCATCCAAATAACTTTCACATTTGCAAAGCCCCTTTAATTTCTTTTATTCTCATAATAGTCTTGTGATTGGGAGATACCTTAGGTTGGGCAGCTTCTTCCCTCATGACCACTAACATCAAAGTCAGGGAGAAAAAATCATGTTCCTTCAAAGATGTATTGAGCACCTTATTTTGAGAGGGCTTTGGTGTAAGCACAGAGGATAAAAAGATGTACACAATGTGAAGCAGACAAGTGGAAACAGAATGGAAGGCAGAGGACAAGCACTAGCCATGCAGAGAATACAGGAAGGCCCCAAAGACACTATTAGAATGTTACTTCTTTTTGCACCTTATTCATCTTCACATCTGCTGCAGCAGTTGGCCTAGGCCTGGCACATGGCAAAAGCTCTATCAGTGTTTGCTGAATATGTACCTTACTTAATTGGTTCAGTTTTGTGCCAATGAAGAGATCCCAGGTGTGTATTTCTATGTTTTTGAGTCTAGTTAGCTTAACCATTCACCTTGGAGCACAGGGATGGTGTACAAGCTGGATGCTGCCTGCCGCCTTTCTCTGTGGCCCACCCTATGCTTGGGACTAGATGTGTTGACTTGGCTTCTAGGACAGGATGATAAATGTGGGCTGACTCCCTTTTCTTGGGGCATCTCAGAAGTGGTCTGCCCACGCATTCCTTCCCCTTCTGCCTTGAGCATATATAAACGTCCCTGGACTAAATATGTAAGTTTTATGTCACCTGGCCCACCCCCTGCTATATTTGTTTCTGGTGGAAAAGGAGCAACATCCTTCCACTCGGGCACAGGAGGGGTGTGCAGAGATCATCTGTCTGTATCAGCCATAGATAGAGACCCGCTGGCCATGGGGAACTGACACCCGCTAGTGAAGCTGACCTCGTTCTGTCCCATCTGTGTGTGAGTAAACGTAGCTAGCTCATACACACTGCCTGTGTGAGTCGTGCTTTGCTGATGGTGACCCTGACACCTGCAAACTATAAAGTGGATAGGGACCCCAAGACTGCTGTTTCTGGTGGAAGGCATTGTTATGCTCTTTGCTACCCTCCAGACAAGGAGACTCCTCCCCTGGAGGCAGTAATAGGTGTTGCTCTTTCCGATCAACAGTTTGGCACAGAGAGCAAGGTGCTGACAGTCTGACAGGTTGGAAGTTGTCCCAGTAATTTTTACATCCAAATTATCTCTAGCTTCTCCAACTAGCAACTTAATGCAAACCATTTATCATCTCTACCTGGATGACTTCCATATCTGTCTCACTAGCTTTCTACCTCCATTCTTGCCCTATCACTATTAATTTGCCGTTCAGTAGTCAGAGGGATCTCATAAAAACACAATTCTCAACTTACCCGAAACCCTTTACTGGCTTCTCACTGCCATTAGAACTTTTTTTTTTTTAATTTGCATATGGGCAGGAGGCACCAGGGATCGAACTCCAGACCTCCAGCATGGCAGGTGGGAGCTCTGCCTGCTGAGCCATGGCAGCCGCCCGCCATTAGAACTTTTAACACAGTCTGCAGGGTCCTCTATGGTCTGGTCCCTGCCCAGCTCTCCACCTCATCTCCATCACTACCCTTTCCTGTCCGTACCCCACCCAGCTCCACAGGCTTCTTTCAGTTCTGAAAATCTCCATGCGCCAGTGGCCACAGGGCCTCTGCATGTGTGGTCTCCTCTACCTGGAACACCTATGCCCTCTCCCTTTGCTTATTTGACTCATTCATTCATTCACTGATTTTCAACAAATTCTTATCTAACACTTACCAGGTATTGTTTAAGTGCTAGGGATCAGCGCTGATTAAAATAAGTTTCTGCTTTCATGGGAAGAGGGAGAGCTTTTTTTTTTTTTTTTTTAACTTTTTTAATTGTATATTATAACATATATACAAAGCAAAGAAATAAAAAAGCAATAGTTTTCAAAGCACTCTTCAACAAGTGGTTACAGGACAGACCAGAGTTTGTCATGGGCTACCATACAAAAGAGGAAGAGCCTTTTGTGGGGAAGACAGTAAAAAAAAAACGAAAAAACAAAAAACTGACAAGTAAATAAATGAATAACCCCCTTCAATAACTTCAGGAGTTTAAAGTGCCAGGGAAATAAAGCAGGGTAAAGGAGCTGAGAAAGAAGAGGATCCTATTTTAGAAGAGATGCTTGAAGCAGCCCTGTCTAATGAAATGACATTGGAGCAGAGCTTTGAAGTGAGTGAGCGAGCCACGCAGGTAAATGGGGAAGAGCATTCCAGGCAGATGAAACAGCGGGCAAGGGTCATCTGAGGGCCAACTAGGAAGCCCACGTGACTGGAGTGGAGCATGCAAAGGACAAAGTGACAGAAAATGTGGACAGATAGGAATCCAAGGGTAGATCATGTAGGGTGCTGTAGGCTGTGGTGTGGAATTTGGTGGGAGTTTTGAGCAAGGGAGTGAAACAGTACATTGTAAAAGGATCCACCTGGCTGCTGTGTGAAGAGTGTAGGGGCAGAGAGGGAAAGCATGAGGCTGGTTAGGAAGCTGCTCGTGGCCCAGGCAAGACACAGTGGTGGAGTTAATGGGTTCAGGATCTATGCCCAGAAGGATGGTCAGCAGGATTTGCTGATGGACTGACGTGTGGGAGAAAAGAGTAGGATGATGTGGGATTTTGCTCTAAGCTGGTGAACTCACCCCTGAGATCTCAGCTCAAAGACTCCTCCTTAGGACAGGTCCCCTGGAGACAGCAACAGGTTACCAGTCCCACGTTTCAGAGTACACAACTGTAATCCGCAAATTCCTTTCTTTGCTGGTACAGGGTTTCTATGAGCAACACAAACACTGGTTGGATGTGGTAGTAAAATCTGCCAGGAGCCAGAGACTCCATCCTGCTCTCTTAGAGCTGTTTTCCCCCCACACAAAGGAACCCTGACTCCTGACATGTCACAAATCACACCCAGGAAGCTTCTGTTATTAGCTCCATTTGACATGAGGAAACCCAGGCTTGAAGAGGTTGAGTAATTTTTTACTCAAGGTCAGGGTTTTGAGCAACGGAGTGAAACAACACATTGTAAAAGGACCTGCCTGGCTGCAGAGGGCTAGAAATGGAGCAGCCAGGATTCAAACTTGAGTCCTTCAGTCCTGCACTAGGTTACTGCTGTCTCAGATGAGAGGAGACAGGGCTGTACACTCAAGAGAAGAGCTCAGCCCAAGGATAAATAGGAGGGAAGGATGGGGCAAGGCCATAAGTTAGTTCTAGTTAGTCACCTTCAAAAAAATTAGGCCTAAATTTTTAATTTTTGGTTGATTTACAATAGAAGAGTCATCCACAACTTCCCTTATGCAATAGGTGAACTAGGAAGGAACAATACAGGTTAATTCAAAACAGAATGATACAAAGCAGTCCTGAGAAACCTTTTTTTTTTTTTTTGCTAATATGATAATAAAGTTAAAAACAAACCCTCCCCCAAAACCACAACCTCTTCTGCTGAAATTGTCGTAAAATGGGTTTCAGTCTCTTGGCTACAACCTGTACTTATCTGTACGATAGTAATTACAAACAAAAAAGTATGTGATTATCTGATCAATGCTGACCTCCTGTACTGGACCATATGCTCTGTGAGGGCAGGGTCTGTGTCTGTTTTATGTCCCATATTTTGTACTTTGAGTCCAGTTCTGTGCCTAGCACCAGTAGATATGTAATTTGTAATTGTTGCATAAATGGATGTTTCTGTGTGATTATTAACTTTTTGGAAAGCAGGGAGGCAATATATGCTAAGAGCTATATGATGTTTTATTAAAAGACAAAAAAAAAAAGAAGCCATGAAAAAAACACCAGGAAATAGTTTTATTAAGTGATGATACATAATGTCATAATATACAATGTTTAGTCACAGTCATGGATTCTGTGCATGTGGACGGTAAATATTTAAAAAAAAGAAAGTATGTTCTTCCCATATTCCGTGGTATGGGTAGGTGAAAAAGAAACCGACATTTTTTTTGGTGAAACAAAAAACAAATCTGGTTATTTTCAGCAGATTCTGGGCTCCGGGCCGTTCCCTTGGCTACACCAGAAATTGAAGCCTGTTCTGGACACAAGGATCCATTTTCCTCTTCCACCTCCACCCTACACCATCTACTCGTGTTCTTCCAGTTTTCAGTAATCGGGCTCCTCTACTTCCCAGTTCCAGGTGCTATCCAATCAGGAAGTGCTGCGTGAATCGCCAATTGTATTCACTCATCCAACAAACATTGAGGGTGTAACTATGTGTCAGGCACTCTTCTAAGCGCTGGTAAGATAAATGAACTGAACATAGGTTTGACTTCACGGAAAGTTTCTTAGTGGGAGACACAAGACTGAACGAATAAATATTTAATGTCAGGCCATTCCCGCCTCCACGCTGTCACCACGCTCCAACAGCTTTCAGATCTTTTCCTCCTGCAACCCAGCCTAGCTGTCGGTTGTATCTTATAGGGCAAATCAGAGCTCATCTGTCCTATCCGTTTAGACTACTCAGGATACTGTTCAGATTTCTTAACACGCACGCGAAGCCCTCCAGGACCGACCCTGCTTACCTTTCCAGCGTCACCTCCGGGAGCCCACGTACCTTGCACGTGCTGACGTTTTCGTGACCGCCTCTTGTAGACTCCGCCACCAAACAGCTGAGAGTCCACTACACGGTGGGCAACTGCTAGGCCCAGGGAAGTTAGCCCCCCAAAGAAAGCGTCCTTCTATCCCCCACCCCCTGCCCCGCCTCTTGCAGGTACAGCATCTACCACCTGTTCTACAGTCCTTTCTGCGGAGCGGTACCGCGCATCGTTCATTTCTCTGTCAAAGGAGCTCCAGAAGCGTTTGTTGGGTGAATGAAAGAGTAACGACCAGAAAAAGGAAACGGTGACTAGTTCCCAGCCGGCCGCACTTCCCGCTAGCTGTTTGGCTGGCTCCTGAGGGAGAGAGAGGAGAGTGAGAGCCTGCCCAGGGGCCGCTCTAGGAGAGGGGCTCGGTGGTGTGGAGGACTGGGAGAGAGGTGAGCGGAGCGCGCGGCGTTGGCGTCTGCGCAGTGGCGGCCCTGCGTGTGGGGGCGGGGCCGAGCGGCTAACGCCCGCGGCTCGCGGAAGGGGCGGGGCCGTCAGTGTTGCGGCTTGTGAGTCCCGCCGCGCCCCGCCCCACCGGCGATTGTCCCTACTGTCCGGCTCCTACACCCCACCAGAGAGTAGGGTGTCCCGCTGGGGTCGGCCTGGTGAAGGCTTACGGTCCCTGTGGGCCCTGGGGCCCCGAGGGCCGCCCCCGACCCTTGCCCCAGAGATGTCTCCCACAAATCAGGATTTCCCGCTCGCTGCCTTCCTTAGAGAGTCCGTCCCGGCCCGAGTGTGTGGGGAGCGCGCGCTGACTTCCATGTAGGCGCGAACCCTTTGGGGCTCATGTTCCCCACGCGGTCTGATTCGTTAGGTGTGGGGCGACGCCCGAGATCCCACACCGCTAACAAGCCCCCGGGGGACGCCGAATGGCGGGTGGTTCTCAAAGTGCAGTCCCCGGACTGGCAGCGTCGGCGTGGCTCGGGGTTTGTTAGAAATGCACATTCTCGGGCCCGCCCGGGACCTGCAGAACCCGAAGCTCAGGGGTGGGCCCAGAAGCCGGTGCTGTAACCAGCCCTGTAGGGGTAGGCCGCGTTGGAGACCGAGAACCTCTGGCACAGTGGGAAAGCGTGAAAGGTGCTGACTCGGGAGTCAGATCGCTCGAGGCTGATCCCTCCACAGGCTTGTGACTAGGGTCAGATTGCTTCATGGAGCGAAGCTACCGTTTCTTCGCCGGAAGAATCAAGATAATACGACTAATGCCTTCCTCGTGAGCTGTGATGAGGAATGAATGTGAAATGATGCGTGTAGGGTGCTCGGCTCGCCATGTGTTCTGTAACGTTGGCTCTCGTTCCCATGCAAATGCCAGTGGGACGATGGGGAGGGCCCCATTGGCCTGAAGTGCCAGCACAGTCTTCTGGGAAGAAATCTAGAGCTGATATTTGAACCAGGATAGGGCTGCCAGGTGAGAAGGTGAGAAAAGGCATTACGGGAACAGGGAGCGACCAAAATAAACTAAGCACAGGGTCTGGTGGGTGGGAATGTAATGGGGCAAAGAGACAGGAAAGGGGGCTGCAGAGTAGGGCAGAGCCTTGAATGCCAGGCTATGATGTTTGCAGTTATTTCTGGGGGAAGGGGCGGCTTTAAATAGGGCGGGACAGGATGTCAGGACCGCGGATCTTGCTGGGGAAGCTATACTGAGGGGCACAGAGACCAGTGCGAAGGGTAAGGTGTTAGGCCAGAATCAGCTAAGACCCAGGCAGTGAAAGTAACAGGACAGTACTAAAAGGAGGAAATGCTTCTCTGGTAAAATGAACAGGATTTGGTGAGCAATTGAATATGGAAGATGAAGGAGTGGGAGGCTCTTAGCTTTCTAGCTTGGGGTAGAAGTGAAGGAAGAACAGGTAAATAAGGATAGGATACAGATCAGAGCCGTAGTTCTGGGGCTCAGCCACCTTTAAGAAATAGGCAGAGGAAGAGGAGAGAGAAAAAAGAGCTTAAAAAAGAAAAAAGATGGGCAGGTCATTGGAGGTGCCAGGACATCCTGAAAGTGGTGTCCTGGAAGCCAGGGGAGAGTTTCAGTAGGTTCCGGGTGGCCAAATATTTCAAAAGTTGCAAAGATGTCAAGTAGGAGGACAAAAATAGGCCACTGGATTTGAGACTTGTTGGCCATTAGTGACCTTAACATAAATTCACTAGTGTGGTGGGGCCAGAAACAGATTGTAAGGGGAATAAGGTATGAGAGTTAACACATGGAAAAATAAATATAAACTACCCTTTTAGTCTACTAAAAGGGAAAAAATTGGGCTGGGATGATAGTGACCAGAACAATAATTCCTCTCAATTGTGGTGATTATCCATGAATTCAAGCATTTGGAAAAATAAGTATTTTCAATTCATTCATTTGGAATGCCTCTTCCAAACAAATGAATTTCAGGTATCTATAACAAAGACAAAGGAGCATATATTCAAGCAACAGATACACTTTAGATTGAGTATTTAGGTGCGATTTTCCCTGCTTGCCTATTTGGATCAACACTGCCTTTTCCTTTTGCACCTTTGGCTTTAGGATTTGGGAAGGGGAAGAAGAAGGAAAAATCAGAAAGGTAGGCAAGAGAATGTTACCTGGCAAAGGCCGTGGATTCTTCAGCCCAATGTGCTTCAATAACTAATTCCTGAGATACTAGAGTTTCAGAGAGAGAGAGAGAGTTTATTCCTACGTGTGTAGTAGGAGAGCAGATGGCCTATTGGCCCCAAATCTCTCTATACAAACGGCAGTAATTTGGGTAGTTTTATTAGAGAAAAGGTGGGCAGGGTTTAGGATAATGAGCACCACAGCCCCAGATGATATAATTAGAGGTGTTCTGATTATTGAGCATGTGTGGATGGATTACATGTTTAGTCACAGAGCGTATGAAAGAAAATGGCGGAATGAGGTATAGGTGACTTGTAGGTGAAAGTCTAAGCTACTGCGTGTGTCAGGAGGGCCCACTTTAGTTAGATCCAGTCTGAGTCATCAAGATCATTTGGGACATGGGGTGGGTTAGTTCTGGGTGGACCCAAGACCCTTCGTTAATGAACATTGGGGGCTGTCTTTAGTGATTACAAGATTCTAAAGTTGAAAAACTGGATAACTAGTATAGATGAAGGTTAGTCACTTGGGCACAAGATAAGGGCTATACTACCATTACTAGAGATCAAGGCAGCTGGATTACAATTCAGAGATTTGGTTTTCCCTGTCTGCTCCAATATACCAGAAAGCATAAAGGAATATTTATATCAAAATCATCCCTTAAATCCTGATTTCTCAGTTACAAGAATTTTCTGGATCAGTGGGTTTTCATTCAGTAGTGGAATGCAAGCTGCCAAAGGAAGAACCAGAATATTTATTTCTCCCTCCCTCATATACTGCCTCGTCCTCCCCTGAGCTTCCTGATTTCTGACTCCAGGAATTCTTTCAGGACTCGCTGACCTTACAGGATGTGGCCGTAGACTTCACCAAAGGTGCATGGCGTTGCTTGGACCCAGCTCAGCAGGCTCTCTTCCAGAATGTCATGCTGGAGACCATGGTTCTCCTAGGTGAGGATTCTGCCATGTGCACAGGAGGTCTTCTGAGTTTTTGTCTAATCAACATTTCTTTATAGCCACAGGTTGTAGTTTAGCCATATTTTGATGTCAGTTCCATTTTGTTGATGTTGAGAGTGGGGGTGGGGGTAAGCTGTAAAGAAAATAGAGTTGTGACTGTTCATATCTTTCAACCATATGGTAGCCCCAGTAAGTGAAAAAGTTTTATCTAACTGGGTAATTTTAGATAGGAGCAGGTCAGTGAACTGAACGCTCTGCTGCCTAATAGTCATGTCACAAGGTGATACAATGACCTTTAATTTTAGTCCGGTGCAAAATATTTATTTTTTGATAGGACATTTTCAGCCCATATATATATTGCAAATACATTTGAGATGCTCAAAACTAAATGAAACAGAAAAATGCATGTAAAAACAAACATTTTCAAATGGGAAGGAAATAATTTTATTTAAGAAATATTGTAAGTATGATAAGACTTTGGGTGATTGATTATAAGTAAATGTATTAATGAATAAATTAAACCATTAGGTGTAAGTGGCTTTACGTGAATTATCTTTAGACAGTTGTTTGTAGGCAAACTGGCCTAGAATTACTCTGAGTGTGTTGCATTTTAGTATAATTGATTACATTTTACTTTTTTACAGTTGGTAGATTAAGACAGATTGAATAATTGACCATTTAATGAGTTAAGTAGACCAAGGAACTTTAGATCAGAAGTCACAAATGCCGATGCCTTTAGGGATAGTTCGTAACAGGACTGGATGGATATCCAGTGTTGGGGAGCAGGAAAGCTTGTGGGGTCCTGGAGAGCACCTGCCCAGTCTTCTGCATTCAAACTCAGATTTTAAGGACAATAGCATGGTAATCCCACAGAACAAGTTGAAGGTCAGATTGGTCTGCTAGGTTTCGGTATTTGACCTCTGCTTTGTGTGCAATTGACTTTATTCATTCTAATTATAATGAATTATTATAAGGTGAAATCTCTTCTATCTTTATAGATTTATTTTCTATGATAGCAATTTAATTTTAAAAAATTATGTAATTGTTTTAAGTAAGAAACCTATTTGGTGTGGTTGGATTATATTGTGGTTGGCAGCCACCCTTAGTACGGAGCCTAAGTGTTTTCTTTCTCAACTCTCTGAACTATAAGGTAAATTACCGTTTTACATGTCTGGTTTTGTGACTTGTGCAATTCATTACTGCTTTGTCACCATTTTCAAAGTCATTTCTGTAGCAGACTTTTTTTTTGGACCATCTGCCAGTTCCTCATTATGTCTTTTCTTTGAGAAATGCCAGTTTACATCCAGATGGCCCACGGTTATTGGGATCAGGATGGGCCAGTCACATCCGTGGGCTATTGGGATCAGGATGGGCCAGTCACATTCTCTCTGGAATTAGGACTTAACCTTAGCTAGTCAAGCCTCTGCTTGTGGCCAGCATGAAGGACTTGTAAACTTAGCAGGTGCGGGGAAGCTTAATTTTGCTCTGTGCATGAGAAGATGGCAAAGCTAGTCTGTATATATAGTGAAGAGTGCAGCAGGTATACAGAGAAAAGGGGAGACAAGAGAATCCATGGACCCAAAGCAAACAAGAAAACAAGACAGAGTTACCTAGGTTTTCTGATATCCTTTCAGGTCCTGGTTTTAGGCCCTCCTGAAGGCTGGCTGCACTTGCTGTAGTTAGGTTCTGGGGAAAAGTCAGGACCCTTTTTTACATAGGCTAACTCAAATTGTTTTTATTATTTGCTACAAAAATATAATATGGGGGGTAAATGGAGTTTCTTTCTGATTCTTACAGTTGTAAATTGTAAAATAAAGCATAGCATTCAGCCTGCTAGAGAACTTAGAATACTCTCAGGTAGATAAGTGAATGTATATCTAGCTGGTATTGATCATAGGTCTCATATTTTCAGGTGGTTATATTATTATATTTCTGGGGCTATCAAATATACCTTATGATGGTTTATAATCATATAATTTACTTAAGTAGTTTTAAAAATCTTATTGTTTTGGAGAATAATAACATATGAAAAAGTGCACAAAACAAAAAATACAAAGCTCAGTGATTTTTACAGAATGAACAACTGCGTAATTACCATCCAGATCAAGAAACAGAGCATTGCCAGTCCCAGAAGCTCCCCTTTGGGCCCCTACCAATATTATATACCCTTCCTTTCCCTCTCCAATAGTGGCCAATTTCCTGACTTTTTATGCTTTTTTTTCCTTTACGGATTTACCACTTGAGCATACATCCTAAATATCATAGTTTTTGTTTATTTTTTGAACTTGTATTTTTTAGTGTCTGGCTTCTTCCACTGAATGTTATGCCTGTGAAATTTGTTCATTTTGTTGTATATAACTGAAGTTTGTTCATTTTCCACTGCCAAATAGTATTATTCCATTGCATGTATGTACCAAAACTATAAAGTTTTTTATAAACTCATCTACAATTTTATAAATCATGAGTGGATGATAGTAGTTGCTCCAGGTAGAGATTGGAAAGGAGGATGAGGGAAGCTTCTGGAATACTGTTCTATTTGTTATTATAAGTGCGTATGTTCACATTGTAAAAGTTTATTGGGTTGTAAACTTAGGATTTGTGCACCTCCCTGTTCGTATAATTAACTCCAATACAAAGTTAAAAAAAAAAAAAGCTGCTCGGCCTCTCAGCCAGCAGCTCTGGAATCAGTATTTGTCTCCAGGGGAAGGGCAGCCCTGGAAGCCAAACCACTGCATCCCAGGTCCCCTGTCCTTCCTTTCCTGGATTCTGGCAGGGTAATTCTTTACTCTTTTGCTAGCTCTCTGATGTCTTCAAGAGGAAGTTTATAATCTGACTGAGTGTTCTAGTTGTCTTTGGCAGGAGAAATGGGCTGAGTCCCCAAGTCAACCGGAAGTCATATTGAAATCATGCATAAAAGGTGAGACACATTAACTAAAACCAAAAAACAAAATCTTCCTTTTATTGTGATTGTTAGTTACCCAATGTTATTTCTAAGAAGAAAATGTATCTTATTAGTCACTCGAATATTTACATTATTAAAGTCAGATTTTATTTACAGATTTACTTAATCAGGATCATATACACCATGTCAAGTAATCAGAAGAGGTCTGTTTTCTACTAAAACAGAATATATCTAAAATTTTCCATTTGAAAAATTTCTTTTACTGGTCAGCTATTTTACTTAAAATAGGGAGACTCTATAAAATATGGTCAACCTAAATCAATAGTAAGATATACCTGGCCCAGCCTATGGTAGTAATAGGAAGCTTCTGTAAGTTGCACATTCTCTGAGCTTTAAAAATCCCTATGGAAAATGCATTTCCTTTCTCCCAACATTTTAATTCGGGTATACTTACTCAGAAGAGACCCAATGAGCTCATTGTCCTTTTTGTTCAGATTACGGAATTTGTCTTCTTAAAGAGGCTTTAAAGAGGCTCACTCCTGAGGAGTTCCATCCCTGAGTCCTCACCAGCCCACTCATCCTCGTCCTTTCTGGTCATTTCCCTTTCCCACTCCCAAAATTTCCAGAGCTAGGGCTGATCGTGAATAACTTAAGCTACATTTTTCCATCATAAAACATGTCTCCCATTTCTTTTCAAATCAATTGTGCATAGGGAAAAGGTTCTTGAGTTCTGAGTCTTTAGCCCGGCAGCCCTAGCAGATGGACAGCTAACAGGCAAGGCAAGAGGTTCCATAGCAGATAAAATGTGGCAGCTTTGGTCGATATGTAATTCCAGATTACATACTTTTGCTAATATGTTGATGCTTTTTGCTGATATGTAGTTACTTACATTTTCCACAGATGCCCTGGTTTTTAACTGTGGTTAAAAATCTGAGGGTTGTGGCTTTGACCCTCAGATAAACAAGAGTTGATTATAATTGTAGAAAATAGATTTTAAGTTATTTTAAGGAATCTATGCAAAATTTATTTATTAAGGCAGTCAGGTAGTAGCACTTTGCTCTGCTGCTCCAAATACTTGTATTTTTAAGTAATTTAAGGTTCCTGATAAGCCAAATGAAGAAAGCAGAAATGATGATTAAGAGGAAGCCAAGTTGAGAAAAAAACTTGGCTTACTGCTTTTGTGTATGCCCCTCCTAATGGTTCAAGTAGGTACTCAGTACATGCTTATCGAATGAATAAAAGAAGTCAGGTTCTTGCCTGCCATGCCAGAGACCTGGGTTTGATTCCCAGTACCTGCCCATGCAAAAAAAAAAAAAAAAAAAAAAATCAGAGAGCCTAACTCTTATTCAAATCATGGCAAATTTTGAATTAGTGGGGTATGTTGAGATTTGATGGTGTCTATTTTTATTAAGTAATTTCCTACTTATGTTAATTAATCAGGGTGGAGCATTTATGCAGCACCGCTGATAGAGAAAAGAAAAGAAGAAGAGCAAGAGGAGCAGATGGAGGAGACCCCTTTCCTTCACACTCTCACGCCTGAAGTTCTTAGTGAGGCTCTCAGTTACTTAGATACTGCCGTGACTGTTCTCGAAAAGAACGATCCCAACTCTGAGCGCAGCTCTAAAATCAATGGAATGATTCTGAACACTTCTGCTTGCTACAGAGAAATTCATCAGGAGAAGCAGGCTTCAGCTCAGACTTTTCTGGACTATACTTTGTAAGAAATCTGGACCATTCATGTGTAGTCTCCTCGAAGTCCTTTTAAATATAAGGAGTCCACAAAATTGTATATGCAATGTTTATTATGTCTTGACAGTGACTCTAACTAGTTCCCAAACTTTAGATATGAGTTGTGGTTTATGATGATGAATTTATATTTTAGAGCATATCAGTAAAATGAGGCATCTTGCTGTTGTAAGTACCTCTCTGCCAACTATGTAGGACTTGGAGTCTACTTTTAGAATATTTGGTTATTATTTAAAGCTGTGATTTAGATGATGCTCTGTCACAGGTCTGGAATTTACCTTTATCCATTGCAAAACTGATCTGCTATGAGGAACACAATGCATACAAAAGAGGAGATATTTGTATTCATATATTAAATTTATTTTCAAGCTATAAATTATAACAAGATAGAGATTATAAATCATGCTATCTTTAACATAGTTATTATTTCTTTTCAATTTAACAAGCTTTTCCATAACTTTTATTTTTTTCCCTTTTGCCTTTGCCTAGATTTTGGCCATGTAGCTAAAAACATATCTGTCTCCTGATACTACTTAGCATCTCCCTAAAGCATTATTCTTTGTAACCTTGTCTCTGCGCTTGAACATTCTGTTTCTCAACTTTTTTCTCAACTTGGCTTCCTCTTGCTCATCATTTCTGCTTTCTTCACTTGACTTCCATTATTTTCTAGGAATTAATGACAAAATCTTCGATCATAAATGAGCTTTATGATCAAATACTATTAACTGGTTGCTCTCCTGGTCTACATGAGTGAAACAGGTGACTCCCTCTTTTTGTACCACTGAGCCTACTTGGTGTGAAATCGAATAGGAGTCAGCAAGTTCCCTTTTTTTGTGCTTAATTTATTTTCCTTTACCTCCAACAAATTTAGCAGTGCTTTCACCAAGTAGCGGTGTTTTTATACAAGAAGATCCAGATTTGTTCATTCTTTCGCTTACTCATTAGCATGTGCAGATTACTGGGAGAAAAATGAGTTGATTTAGGTAAGGATGGCATTCCTAGTCTCCACCTCTCCAAGGTCTAAAACATAACAGTAATCGTCATGGGGCCATCCAGTATACCTCATGGCTTTTGCACAGCTATCTTAATGTCTGATGCTCCTGGAACTACTAAATCACTCCCATTTCACTTTTTTTTAACTTTTTTATTAATTAAAAAACTTAACAAAAGAACATTAATATATCATTCCATTCTACATATACAATCAGTAATTCTTAATATTATCACATAGTTGCATATTCATCATTTCTTAGAACATTTGCATCGAGTTAGAAAAAGAAATAAA
>PVIY010034480.1:0-27084 GCA_004026745.1 Myrmecophaga tridactyla
GTGTGTAAGAAATTTCTGGAGAAGTCCCAGTTTAATTCCCACTAGCAGGATATGGAAGTGCTTCTTATCTTATACTTTTTACCAGTGAATATTATAATTTAAAAAATCCTTTGTCAACTTGATGAAAACGGTATCCCAGCTTTTTTTTTTTAATTGAGTTTTAACTTATATAGGATAAAATGCACAGAACTTGTTTGCTGTGATCATTTTTGGTAATTGTATGCACAGTGGGTAACCACCATTTCAAAACATGACTATAGAACCCCAGAAAGTTATTTGGGTCTCTCTCCAAAAATCTCCAACCACTGATCTGTCACTATAGGTTAGGTTAGTCTGTTCCTGGACTTTATGTAGGTAAAATCATGCAGCTCCTGTTCTATCATGTCGGTGTTTTGGGGAGGTCTGTTTTCATGATTCATCCATGTTACTGCATGCATTTGAAGTTGCTTCTTTTTTATTTCCAAGTAATATTCTGTTGCATGAATATATACCAGTTTTTCCAGTTTGTGGATATGTGGGTTATTTCCAGTTTGGGGTTGTTAAGAATAAGGCTACTGTGAGCATGCTTGCACAGATCTTTTTCGGAGATCCTGGGTGTCCCGCCATGCCTTGGGCCCTGGAGCCTCCACAGGATCCTCTGCTTGGCTGGGAGGTGGGGCTAGAGTGGACAGAGGGTCAGGAGGGAGAGCTGTCAGGGGCTGGGCCTGGATATGGTGTGGGTCACTTCTGCCTGAATTTCAGGGCCCCAAACAACTGCAGGGAAGTTTGGGAGATGCCCAGGAGGAAAAGGAAACTGGGTTTGATGAAGCATGCCACAGCCTTAGCCATAGACCCTGGGACCACCTCCTCGTACACTGAAGCTGCTACTTTCTGATGGATACAAGTTATAACCCATTGGATTGGGGACCCCTACAGTGTGTGCTTTCTTCAGGTGGGCCTACCTTTAGAGACTCCTCCTTTCCTTTTGTGTGGCCCTGGGTAGCTCTTCCTTCTTCAGTCCTGTCATGCCTCCTGTCATGCCCCCTGTCCTGTGTTGTCCTTTGACTGAGCAAATGATCTTGCCTCCTATATGAGAAACCCCGAGGGCTTCGAGTGGCATTTGCCTCAGTGCTCTTTCTCCTTCCACCCTCCAGGCCTGCACATTTACATGCACACTACCCATTCTTTCTCTCCTGACTCAGGTTGTCCCTTTTCCACCGTAGGGTAGTTTTTTCTGCTCTGGATTTCCCCTCTCCTATCTGAGACCTTATACATCCTCACCTGCCTCTCATAGCGTCACTGTTTTTCTTATTCTCACTGACCCCTCACAAATAAATAAACGATAAACATACTGAAGACATCCTTGTTAAAAAACGCCCATCCTGTTACCCATCTTTCCCTCTGGTGTGTACTCTTTGTTCAGAGCCAGGTCTCTTAAAGAGTGGATTTCTGACAATCTCCACTTGCACATCTTCACTTCTGTTCTCCCTGTACTGCAATCTGACTTAGGTTTCTACCATTCCATTGAAATTGCTCTCATGAACGTTACCTAATTGCCAAACCAAGTGGCTCTTTTTTTGGTCTGGTTATAGATTGACATTTCCTTCTGGATTTGGAAGGAAGTGCTTCCATGTAGGAGGCAAGATCATTTTCTCAGACAAAGGGCGATACAGGACAGGGGCATGACAGGACTGAATGTCTTTCTCCTTCCTTTTGAGGCTTTTCTCTTGGCTTCTTTGGGGACCTTTTATAGCCTTCTTAAACCTCTTAGGCTGCCTTCTTGGGTTCACTACAGAGATTCTGTTTCCTCCAGGCCTAACTTAATGTTGATGAGCTCAGAGGTTCTGACTGGGGTCTCTTCTTTATTGCCTTTGCATGGGTGAATCTTCTGGCAAGTTGGTGTCAGCTCTGCCTGGTTCTTGATGAGTCCCAAATCTGTAGCTAAGCATAGACTTCTGAGCTGGAGACTGTCCTACTAAGAGCCCTCTAAACTTTTCCTTTCATGCTGGCATATTCTGGGTTACATATTTTGAGTGGACATCTCGAGCTGTCAGTTACCAAGCCATACATACTCACTCGGGAGCCAGGCCTGGGCTTGTGCCTCACCTGCTCCTGCCTCTTTTGCCTCTCATATCCAGCGCCCCCCAACTCCTCCTTTCTCAACCCCTCCTTATGCTTCATTGTAGTCTCACAGCCCTCTTACCTTTCAGCTTTGTAGTTCCTTTCTTTGCTCATAGATTAGTAGTCCTTGCTTCCTCCTTCATATAACATATATTTAGTTATTTTTTTAACATGGATTCTAATTGGTTTTTCAGATTTTTGAGGGAAGGGAGGAAGTTATATTGGAGCTTAGAATTCTATAAAACAGATTTTTTAGGTGAAAATGAGGGTTGACCGAAACACATCTTAGCTAAGAAAATTATGTATGAAAATAGAGATAGATATACACTGAGATTCCTAAGGATTTAGTTAACAATTTGTTAATCCACTCTTCTATCTGTTCATACTATTGATTTTTAGAAAGTCTTTTGAAGCATAGTATTAAAATGTATAAATGAATGGCTCTGTAAAATGTACTTACGTGTTTTCCTTTTGCCTGCCTTCATTTTCAACATTTTATTGGTCTTCCGGTGGTCTTGATCATGCCTGTAGTCACAGTACCGTGTTTAAAAAGTAAATGCCAGCCTCAGTAGTAATAGTGCATCTGCCACCGTTTTTTACATGCATTGTGCTTCTCGTGCAGAAGCTTAGTTTCTACCTTCCCCAAAGGTCTGAAAATATAGTTGACTTATATGACAATTAGTTGAGATGGGTGAATATTTAGAACCATATGGGGAAAATATTGATTCAAGAAATATCATTAACTTGAAAATTTATCCAAAATTCCTAAGACCTTGCAAATTGTCCTTATGTTTTAGTCTGTACTTAATACAACATTCTAGTGGTACAAAACAGTTCAGGAAGTTCTTTTAAAGTTCTTTTTGGTGATGGAATTTAATCTATGTCAGTATTTGATTATTTTCAACAAAAATGTATTTTTAAAATGCTTTTTTTTCAATTTACAGGTCCCTCCTTGTGGTCCATTTTTGGGCACCTTGGGCTCCACAGTGTGCTCAGATGAATGACGTGATGGTGGAGTTAACCAAAGAACACCCTCAGGTTTTCTTTGTGAAGGTATTGTATTTTCAGTTTTGTGCCTTTTATGGATTTTATTCTGATTTGTGGGTCAGACTAGATTTAAGAACCACTGTAAAGGAGGAATGGTATGGAATTCCAAATATTTATAATTGATGTTGGGATGTAGTCTTTTTTTTGCCACAGAGTAATTGCATTTCTCAATTTGAGTCCTGTGAAAATCACCACACTTTCCCTAACACATACTCTAGTGGAAGGAGATACCAGTAAATATCAGGGTGGGCAGTGTGGGGAATGTTTGAGAGTAAAAGCTGACTGTAGACGACTTATTGTGGATAATTGTGACCTTAATATGCTAAAATATTAAGAAGATGTATTTCATTGAAAAGCTACATATGATATGCAGGATAACTTGAGAAAGGGAATGACAAGGCTGTCAGGGACCAGAGGGATAGAAAGAAATTGTTCTCTTGGATTGGGTAAATGCAAACCTATAGAGAAACTGAAAGTCTTTCAATCCTGTTCAGAAAGCTAAGAAGGGAAGCCAGGCAGTCTCTTTTTTGCCTGTGTTAGTTTTTCCCTGGTTCTGCATGCTCCTGCCTTCCTGTCCTTCAGGAATTAATACTGGCTTAGGCAGCAAGGCCAAATATGAGTTGAGAATCTTAGAAAAGAATTATTGGGAGGGAGAGACACGCTCTGTATTTAAAGCATGAATCCTTAAGACAACAACCACCACTACCAAAAAAACAGCCTTATTTTTTAAAAGCAGAAGTTGTGAGTTCAGAATGCATGTCAATAAATATGCCCATATTGTGGGGTTAGAAAATGACATAAGTTGTGCTTATCTGTAGGCTATTTTTTAAAGGGAAATTCTGAAAGGTTAGGTTAATTCATTTGCATGCATAGTAGGTGATAAAATTTTCAAACAATTTTTGTATAGGTAAGTTTTATTGAAAATTGTTTTCTTTTGAATAGATATCGTACTTGAATGGTTTCAAGTCAATATAAAAGGCATACATGGAATAGTCTCACTCCCATACCTTTTCCTATCACCTGTTGTCCCACCCCCATACTACTTGTATGAATTTTGTACGAATCTTTCCAGTGTTCTTTCATGTCGATAGAGCAAATATGAATATAGTAGTTAGCTTTTTGAAATTTAAGGACTTATTTAAAATTCTGAAGAAATAGGTAATGTAATCTTAGAATGTAACCCTAAAATCGCTGATATCAATAATAGAAGGGAACATTAAAACTGTATGTTTGGTCAGTGATAAAAGATAATGCTTACAAGTGAAATGAATGATTTAGCATTTCAATCCTAAGATTAATCAAGATGATGGTAATTGTTCTTAGGTGTATAATGTTACGGGTTTGGGTAACACATTGTTCTCAGCTGCCTTGTAAATGATTTATTTACTGCGACTATAGAATTACTTCTCACATTGGTACTAGACTTGGCAGTGAGATTTTAAGTTGTTCAGGTGCTTAAATGTCTCTGCAAGCCAAGGCCTGGGAAACCCTTGTCCCGCTGCACCTGCCATTCATGGGGGTCATGGTGGTCAATTGGTCATTCTTCCAGGAGTCAGTGCTTTCTGAGAATTAGTTCTGTGGCCTAGTTTTTCTTTCGTTAGACATTACCCAGGGCAAAGATACTTTCATGAAGTTTGTAAGGTAGGTAATTGAACATTTAAATTCAAAAGGCCACAGTTGCTGAATAGTGGGCAAATGAGAAGGAAAATCTTTGAGAGTTTGTGACATTTCCCTTTTGTTAATGAGAGCCTTTGAAGATTACTGGGGCACAGAGCTACTACTACCCTTAACTGTGCCTTTTAATTTGATTTCTTCGTCCTTTTTTTTATGATTACATTCGTTTGACATTTTTGATTTGTGAAGTATAGGATGAGTCCATTTTTATGACTTAGGTTTACACAATCATTAAGTGATCTTAAACAGGATATTTTTAATAGCAAGATTGTAAAGTTTTGTGGCCATCAACAATTCACTTTGTAAGAGACGATAAAATAATACCTAGAAAATTTAGCCACATGTTTTGGTTCATAGTCATTAGTTTGTGCTCAGTGGGAAAGGTTGCTGACAGGCAAGGCTTTGAGATCGATTGCATCTGAATCCCTCCTTCCCCATACTCATTTTGTGCTTATCACGAGTATGCGTACCCCTTCTGGGTGCCACACTTCTGGTGTGTGGTGGTCAGAGCCTGTCTCTGCTTTCCCGTCCTGAGGTCCTTACACCTGTAAGGCTCAGAGAGGAGATGGAGAGTTATTTCTATTGCTAAAAGTCTTAAGGAAGACAACGTTTTTTCAGAACAAAATTTAATAGCTAATTAATAGGTCAGGTTCCTTTGTTTTTCAAGTTACCTTAAGTCGGTTTGTTAACACGCTTTATCGTACTGATCCCATGTTTTACTTGCCTTTAAATAAAATAGGAATACACATTTATCAGCTTGTAAGTTGTTTGGCAGACAGAATCTTTTGAAATATGTCTGGTAGAGAGGGTGGGAAGGAGGAAGAATAGAAAGAAGTTTCTTGGGTGACCAGAGAGTTAGGAACCACTAGTTGTATTTGAACTCCAAATCAAGTCCATTTTCTAGAAAATTTTTCCTCTGGCCCTTTTTAAAAATTTTTAAGAGGTTTTTTATTGTTAAGTATATACAAAGAAAAGAAAGAAAAAACAGTAATTTTCAAAGTATACTTCAATGAGTAGTTACAGAACAGATTTCAGAGTTAGTGATGGGTTACCATTCCACTAGTTCAGATTTTTCTTTCTAGCTGCTCCCAAACACTGTTTTTTAGTTCTGGTGCTCTGAGATACTGTAGACTAAAAGAAATATCAATATAATGAATGATTCAGCAATCATATTAGTTTGTTAAAGCCTACCGTCTCTGTATAAGTCCACCATTACCTTTGGTCTTTCTCTCACTCTTTAGGGCTATTTGGATTATGCTCATTCTGACTTTTTCATGTTGGAAGGGGCTATTGGTAATATGGGACAGGGGGATGGAACTACTTGATGTTCTGGAGAGGCTGGGCCCTCTACATTTCAGGGTTTATCTGGTCCAGGGACCCATCTGGAGGTTGTAGGTTTCTGGAAAGTTACCCTAGTGCATGGAACCTTTGAAGAATCTTAGATATTGCCCTAGGTTCTTTAGGATTGGCAGGAATGGTTTTGGTTGGAGTTTGGCAAGTTATGGTAGGTACTATGGCCCTTTTTTGCCTCAGAACTTAGTCTGCACCATTTTTTGGGCTATTAAATATCAGAAAATACCTTGTATATTTGTCATTTAATTTTTGTTTCAATTGGCTTCTTGATTAGATGGTGAGGTACATGTGAGGTATGAAACTTTACTTTTCATTTTTTTATTGCTTTCCTTTGCTCAGACGGCTCCCACCTCCCACGTCAGCCTCCCGCACCCTACTGCCAGCTTAGTACCTGGGTCATAATAGCCGGGGTACTCATTTTACCATATAGTGCACTTCCATGCAAAACTTCTCAGTCAGGCTTCTCCACAACCTGGCTGGTGAGATTTCATGCTGTTGTTTTTCATTTAGTATCGATCTTATTTGAATAGTATCTGAATAGGACATAATATTTCCATATTATGTCCGTTGCAGCGTTAGATATAAGGTTATTTACTTAATTTTGTATTTTTGATTCTTAAAGAAAATAGATAATGATGTCCTTATGTGAGCTATCTAGAAATAACAAATTCACAGAAACAGAAAGTAGATTAGAGGTTACCAAGGAATGGGGGGAAAGGGCATTTTTGCTTGGTGGGTATAGAATAAATAAAAATTAATTTTAAAAACCTCCCAGAAATCTTTATAGTATGATTTATTCTTAAATGTGCAGTCATGTTAAAGATACAGCTTTGTTTTAATTTCTTAGTCTGTATAGGCAGTATACACAATTATGGATGTAGTTACCGTATTTAATTTCCCAAATGTCTGTACAGTCAGCATGTGTGATTGGGTGGTGTGGAGCCTCTCCAGGAGACACCGACTAGGTGTACAGTGGTGTCACCTGACTGGATGGAGGCATACCTCTCAGTGCCAGAGAATTCTGGTTATTAAATGAGCTTAGGGAGCCTACGTAGATCCCATTTTTCAGGACATCTAAAAAAATTTACCCTCTCAGGTAGTTACAATAGATTTGTTAAATCTTGAAACTATCCTAACTTTTATCTATGCTGTCTTGGTAATAAAAAAAAAAAACAGTTGACATGGTTTATTAGCTGTTTTCTGGGATATTTGACAGAGGTCTTAAAGTTGTCAAAAATATTCATTGAAAAATCTATTTTGAATTTATATTTTGATATCTGACAAGAAATTTGATTTTGAAAAATCCTCCTTTTTCAAAGGAACACACATCATAGAGTAGAAGGAACCCTCTTCAAGAGGTTTAACGGGTTATTTTGAGTGTATAGTTTCATCATTCTCAATTTCGGAACCTCATTTTACCACTGGCAAGCGGTCACCCTATTCCAGGCCACTATTCATTCAATACTCTGTCAGAATCTATTTATCCAACACTTAGAAGCCATGCATTTTTCTAGGCTCTGGGAATACTGAATAGTAAGGGTCATGTATGATAAGTGGGCAAGCAAATACAATATCAAGATACGTATAAATAGGAAGTTCTACAAAAGCAATAAACAGGATATGAAAGATGGGAACTGGGGTAGGTTGGCTGGAGAGGTCTGTCCTGTGAGGTGAAATCTAAATATAAAGGAGCCAGGCATTAAGAGAGCAGGGGACAGAGCTTTTAAGCAGAGGATTAGCCAGTACAAAGTGTTAGGGGTTAGGCAGCAGGCAGAAAACTGTGGGGCTGAGGATAGTGAAGGAGGGGAGGGGAGGAGCATGCCATGAGGTTGGAGAGGTAGGCAGGAGCCAGTGGCCCTGTGGGCGGTGGTGAAGAGTTCAGGGTTTATTTTGAGTGCATTGGGGAGCACACAGTCTGATTCTTGCTTGAAGTCCTTACTCTGGCTTCTGTGTGGAGAGTAGTTTGAAAGGAGGGGAAGGGTATGAGAATAGAAGCAGATGGGCCAGTTAGGAGGCTCTTTTCCTGGGCTAGGGAGAGAGGCCTTGGGCAGTGGGGGAGTGGGCATGGAAATGGCTTTGTGGGCTGAGTTGGCTTATATTTTGGAAGCAGAATCCAGAAGACCTGCTGATGAATCGGTCTCCCTTTTGATTTGAGCAATTGGATAGATTTAATGAGAGATCCTTGGGGAGGAACGAATTTAGTGGGGAAATAAAAAATCTCCCTGGGCCAAGTCAGATGGGGAATGTCTAGTAGAAACATTGCATGAGTCCATTCTAGGAGAATGAGTGTCCATAAGAGAAGAGGCCTCTGGGGTGTGCCTGCTTGGAGAGGCTGGCCAGAGGTGATGGAAACAGTAAATGAGACCAAGACTGAGCATGTAGGGCAGCTGTTAAGAAAACTTGGGAGGCCACCTGAAGAAAATGTTGCAAAAATGTAGTTTTGGTCACCCTCAGTGAATGATACTGAAAGTAGGTAAAAATGAGGAAATGAGAATATCTGTTGGATTTGGTAAAATGGCAACATGGCAGTGTAGTGAGGAACCTGGCTTTGGAACCATACTATCTTGCTCCCTGCTCAGTGGTTTTCTAATCTTTGCTGATTTGGTAACCCCATTGAGTCTTGGTTTCTTCTATAAGGTGGGGGTGATGACATTACCTTTTATTGTGAGGATTAAATATATGAAACACACGTAGAGGAATAGCTGGCCTAGAGTAAACCATAGGTATTAACCATTATTATCATGGTGCTCTCTGGCGACTGTTTTGCTTGCTAAAGTTGCCAGATGGAATATACCAGAAATGGATTGGCTTTTGTAAAGGGAATTTATTAAATGACAAGTTAGAATTCTAAGGCTGTGCAAATGTCCAAATCGAAAATGTCCCAGTAAGAGGATACCTTCTCAGAAGACAGGCCAATTTTCTCTGTTCGGGATTTCTCTGTCACATAGGAAGGCATGTGGCAACGTCTGCTGTCCTTCCCTTCTGGCTTCTGGTTTCAAATCGTTCTTTGCTTCTGGCGTCTTCTGGGGCTCCTGGCATCTCTGCATCTCTGAATGTCTGGGTCTGTATCATCTCTCCAAGCATCTGAACTCTGCTCTCTCTGTTGGCTCTTTTAAGGACTCCAGGAAACTCATTAAGACCCACTTTGGGTGGGATGCATCTCCATGGAAACAACCTAATCAAAAACTCCCAGCCAATAATAGGTCTGCCCCAACATGATTGGATTAGAATTAAAAGAGCATTCTCTGGGGTACAGAACAGTTTTCAAATCAGCACAGGGACCCTGCTAAGTTGAAGTGGAAAATCCCCAGCCTCAGGGCCCACCCTGCTTCAGGAACGGCCTCCCCTGCCTCTGTTTGCTCTTTTTCTGCAGAGGGCACACTGCCTGGGAGGTTTTTGAGTTTGAGGTCAACAGTGCAGGAAGCAGGTGGTTTCCACTAAAGGCTGTCTATCTAGGATTCTAGGATTCTGTTCTGGAAATATCCACAGTTGATCAGTCTTAAAGTCATACCTCTTACATTTAGTCTTTCCTTTTGATTGTTGTAGGAGCAAAACTTAACATGATATAGTGAGATAAGCACAGACTCTGTAGTCAAACAAACTTGGTTTTGCTTTTCAACTCTGTACTTACTGTGTGACTTTGGGCAAGTTACACAAGTTACTTCTGCTTTACCTTACCACTTGTTTAAATTGAAATTAAATAGTATAATACATACTTTTCATGCTTGTAATTGGCAATTTTATAAAGGGCTTGACATGGTTTATGGCACAGAATAAACTCTCCATGAAAAATAACTATTATTGAGCATCCTTAAGCATTTCTGAATGCAGATAATTTTTTAGCATTTATTTTCTATTTTCATTGTTGTAACTGTTTATTGTGTTAGACCCAACAAAAACATTTCCAAAGAATTTTAGTGCTGCAAAGGTGTTAGGGCTTCAGGTGGTGTAAACAATAGTTCTTGGTTTTAGAAGTTATTTAAGCTAAGCTGACTTAAGCCTCTGGGAGAAAGTGGTTTTATGTCAACTCATCTGTAAGGAAAGTTGATTAATATAGTTTTGAGTGATGTTGCTCATTCATAAAAAAGCTGAGTATCTTCAGGTTGATCTAGAAATTATTTCTTCCTTTTCCTTCGAGGCTGTAATGGGACTAGGAATCTAGATCAAGCAAAGGCAGTGGTATCATTGGAACTGAAACTGCTAGAGGCTCTCTGGGGAAATTAAACAGAAAAGGATCTGTTTCCAAGCGGTTCAAGGGCAGTAGGCTTCCGGAGGCAGCAGTGACTGCTTGTGGCTCTGGGTGGTTTTCCCATCCCCCACTCTGGAGGGTTTGCTTTGACTGCTACCATTGCCTTTGTCTTGTGAAGATCTCCTGTGCTGGGTACTGATTCGAAGAGAGGGAGTTGTGCTTTTCTGGGCCTCTGCAGGAATCTAGAAGGGATTGCCAGTGAGGGACTCTATTGGAAACAGCAGAAATAGGAGGAAAGATCAGATTTTCAAAGCTTGTAGGAATTTGTTTTTGAGTCAGAATACTATTCCATTTTGTTCTGGTTTAAGACCATAGTACCTGATTCCTAACTAGTAGGCTTTTTGGGGTTTGCAGTGCATTTCTGCCAGAATCTAACAGTCCCAGTGAGGGCTCTGAGGTCACCTGGCACAGGTGGGCACTTGGTGGACATCTGCAGGAAGAGAAAAGAATCACCTGGAGGGCAGTGGGCAAGGTGTGCCCTCTTGAGCCCACTTTCTAGTGGATTTCTGTTTGTGGAACCATGTGAAAGAAAAGCACAGAAGTTTCTAAAACTTTAGAAAGAGTCTGCACTAAATAGTTGTCTCAGAATGCTCTAGCTTCTTTTTGCCTTTTTTTTTTTCAGTTTTATTAAGTAATTGAATGGTAGATGTTGATATAAAATTTATAAATACATTTTTAAACTGGAAATAATTTAAACTTTTGTTTCAAAAGGGCATTATAAAGAAAAACAGCTAAGGTAGTAAAAGTATACTCAAGGATATATAAGCTGGAAGATGGAGCAAAGACAGATTACTCTGCCTTCTGCTATTTAGTCAAGGTTCATTCAAATAAATATAGTTTGATAGGATAAAGCTCTCGATAAAAATAGTGTTTCAAGCCCAATGGAAATCTTTCAATCTTGGGAAAAATACAGTATGTGTATTTTTAAAACTTTTAACAATATAATTTATCAATGCATTTTATTCCTAGAGGTATGATGTGGATATAGATTTTTATTGGTTTCAAAAGGTTTATATTAAATTGATGGTCCTATGAGGGAAAAATATATAATATATCTTGGTTCTTATCAAAGTATAGTTTTTATGAAGTTCTACATAAACAGCTCACAGTGGTTGCATTTTAATTATTTAGAAATTGTATTACTAAATGTTTTAAATCCATGCATTAGCTATTACATCGTCATCGTATCTCATCACCATTGTTGAGGAGTCTTAAGGAAATTATCAGAGAAGGTAGCCATCTTATTTAAAACATGTTTAGAAACAAGTAGCCTAGCAAGATATTGACTTAGTGTCCAACAGCCTTGCAGGAGTTAAAAGTAAAACTTATCAGACATCAATAGTTTATTGAAGAAATACTCCTTTTTGCTTCATAATTTGCAGAAGGCTGCGGCTGTCAGTCATGATGTAGTGCCTCTGGAAATTAGTCAATAGAGCAGACAGCAAGGATTGCTTTGGGCAGAGAGTAAGCACTGTAATCATGACATGACTGGGGTCAGTGATTTATGGATTTCAATATAGTAGTAGCTGCATATGATTGAAAATTTACTAGGTCACTAGTGCACCAAAAATTTTATTCACAGCCTCCAGGCATCTTTTGAAATGTGCAACAAAATAAAAACCTCTGAACCTGTTCTGACACCACAGACTCAGTGGATGACATGCCTGCCCAGTGAGTCTCATTTAAATGTAAATGTGTCATAAACTTTTGTAGCCTGTGCTCCGAAAACATGCACTACTTGAAGGAATAATGTGTGTGAAACTAATTTACATGTTGAAGGAGTGGAAAAGGCCTTTTTACAGTCAAACTTGTATTCTTTTATTTTAAAGTTGGAAGCTGAAGCTGTTCCTGAAGTATCTGAAAAATATGAAATTAGTTCTGTTCCCACTTTTCTATTTTTCAAGGTAAGGATAAAATTGGCACCACAGAAGAGCCATGTAGAGTGGTTCCTTATCCCTGTCCCTTCACCCCCTAGCATCAGGTGTGTGTGATCCTTGGTTTGGTCAGGGCAGCTCCTTTGCAGCTGAAGTGAACCTTGCTGGTTGCTTGCCTCGGGTCCTGGAACAGACATGTGGGCTGTGGAGGTCCAGCAACCAGAATCTGGAGCTTCTTGATAAAAATCCAGATCCGTAGCTATAGACCCCAACTGCTCCCACAATTGGAGTAGAAGTTGGTTGTTTAGGGCATGTGCCTGGTCCTCCTGAAATGTGGGCAGTTTTATTTGATTAATGGCTCTCTTAGAAAGTAGTGTAAATCTGTTCCTCTGGGCACCACCGCTGATCTCAGTTTTCAAAATACCTCATTTTTACTCAGTACCAGTAGATGCATCCCAGTGAGGGTGGGGAAATCCTTTTGGTTTTAGGTTAGGCTGATCTGGTTTGAGTTTGAGATGTAGTGATATTTTGTTCCCAAAAAGAAGATGATAGCTGTTAAGTATTTCTAAAATTTAGATGCGTTGTGGGTAATTGGTGATGAGATATTTTCCCTTCTCCAGTAATATTGTGGATCCCTGTAAAAATTGGCTAGAACTGTGGATTTGTATTTGTTAGAATTTTGGAGCCTAAAATGCAGATATGATAAATGATTTCTTTTAACTTCAGAATTCTCAGAAAATTGACCGATTAGATGGTGCACATGCCCCGGAGTTAACCAAAAAAGTTCAGCGACATGCATCTAGTGGCTCGTTTGCACCTGGTGTGAATGAACATCCTAAAGAAGATCTCAACCTCCGCCTAAAGAAATTAATTAATGCTGCCCCCTGCATGCTGTTCATGAAAGGGACTCCTCAGGAACCCCGCTGTGGTAAGAAACTGCTTTTAAGACGACTTAAACTAAATGGATAATTTACTGTCTAGGGTTGGCTTGAGAAGGTGCATGCTCATTCAAAGCTGTTTGTGTGTCTTATTCTTGGCGTTCGGATACATTTAGAATATCAGAAAGGTGGTACTTCCCAGTAGCATTATATAGTCATTTGAAAGAAATTTGCAGTGTAGATTCAGAGACTCTTGAAGCCTCATAGGATTATCTAATTCAAGTCTTTGTTTTATACATAAACATTCAGACCTAAAGAGATGGAGGCAACATGCCAGGGTATCTGGTGGCAGAGTTGATTAGGTTCCGACTGCTGTGTTGCTGTCTGCAGTAGTGTACTTTTTGCCCGGGTGTGGTTTGTTCTGTTCATAGCAGGTATCTTCTCTTTCTTGGCAGCCTCCAGATTTGGCAGCTTTAAAATCTGCAAACTCTTGTTAGTGTCCTGCATTCACCCTGTCTAACAGGGTGGCAAAGACCTTTGTCTTCTTGTAGTCTTTCAGTGTCTAACGATTATGTTATTCCCCTAGCGCTGTCATGTCCACTTTACAGCTGCTAGTACTTTAAAGATTCCTAATTGTGTGGCTTATAGTCACTCTTATTTTCTGTATACATATATAAGCTTATATTTTGTTGTCCATTTAAGTTTTTTTTTTTTAAACTTTTTATTAATTAAAAAACTTAACAAAAGAACATTAATATATCATTCCATTCTACATATACAATCAGTAATTCTTAATATTATCATATAGTTGCATATTCATCATTTTTTAGAACATTTGCATCGATTTAGAGAAATGTCCATTTAAGTTTTGTAGTTATTTGGTACCTGGTAATGATTTTATGTGGTTTTCTTTTTGTGATGCCTGGTACAACATTATTATGCTGCATAATTGAGCATTTAATGCCTTTTAATGATGCTGTTGAGAATCTGGGATTATTTGTTTCAACTGCACAGGAGGGAATTTATTAAAATAGGTAGCAGTAAAACTGAGTATATTATTGATATGATTACTGCATGTCCAGTGCGGCTTTATAAAAATAAACAAAATCCCAATATAAATTTAATTCTAAATTCTTCCCTATATGGTTAGCAGATTACATTTTAGGTTATGAGGAAGCCTGGTTTTTAAAAATAAAGTTTCACGATGAATTCTGTTTTAAAAGATAAAAATTAACCGTTCCTTTATCTCTTAGATCTACTTGAAAAGTTTCCTTACATTTACCTATCAGATAACACCTGCTATTTATGTATTGAAAATTTAACTTGGTCTATATTAGAGTTAACTAAAGATAGCAACAGTCGTCTCTGTGTTATGTTTTCTTTTGATTTGTTTTTGATGGGGGCTGTGACTGGTTCAGATATTTACCTTCTGCCGTTAAGCATGATAGTCATTTTTCATACTTTATGTGGTAGCCTAATAACAAGCCTAAATACAACACAAATGGTGTCACATTCGTCTACTGGATTTCATTCAATACCTTCATTTGAGTTTGAAGTGCTACAGAACCGGCTGTGAGATGTGGATGAATCTGAGAGGTCATACATAGCAAGCTTATAGTAAAACCAATAGAAAAGTTTTTCATTCTTTGGGATGAGCAGTAGCATTCTCTTTATCTTTTATGGAAGATACCATAATGAACTCGGCAGGTGGTACATTGATACTCAGGGAAGGTATGAGAATTTGGTATATTGGGAAGCAGATGAGTGTCAGTCCTGCTCTGCGGACCCCCTCCCAACCGCTGCTGTACTTTGTGCCTTTACTTCCTCTTTGGTGGTGTTGGGGGTTGGAGCCAATCGTGGAAATCCTTTTCAATTCAAATATTACCTGATTATTCAAATAGATCAAGGAATATTTAAGAAATAATCATTAGATTGAATTTATGATGTATTTCTGTTCATTTTTATGGATGGCTCAGTGACATTTAGAAGATCTTGTACAAGTAACAGGATAGAATAAAAAAGAAACTTTAAAACATTTCAGAGAAATCTGAAAAACATGGTATTATAGATGTTTAGATAATTAAACATCAGGAAATATAATAAAAGATTTTTAGATAAATATGATTTAATAGAGTTTTGTTCTTTTCAAGTACTTGTTTCATTCATTATAATTTATTTATTTATTTGTTTATTTATTTATTTACTTTTGCTTGGGCAAGCACCGGGAACTAAATCGTTATAAATTTTTCTTTTTTTTTTTTTGGCATGGGTAGGCTCCGGGAATCGAACCCAGGTCTCCAGCATGGCAGGCAAGAACTCTGCCACTGAACCACCATTGCCCGCCCCGAATCGTTATAATTTTTAAAACTACGTTTTTAATAGGCTTATCTGTTTCCCAGTATTTTGATTCGTTACAGCATATCTTTCTGTGAAATACAATAAATAGGTTATTTTAGAATGTTGGTATTCTTTAATGAAAAAAATCTATTTAGGATTAAGTGAAAAATATTTTGGTTGTGATTTTGCCTCCCCCACTTCCTTCCTTAATTCTGTTCATTAACTCTGTTCTGATTCTCTTTTCTCCTTTCAGTGTACACTATAACACAAACTGTCTTTAAGCTGTTTTCTTATAGATACATAAACGACTTTCTTCCTCTGCTGTTCCTTTCTGAACCTGTTCAGTGATGAATTATTTTTACTCTGAGACGAGTTGTAGGCAAAACCTCTAATATAAAAGCAGTGGCCATCTAATCTCATGAACTGGAATGGCTCCATTTCCTCATTTTGCAGAGACTTCACTTTGAAGGCACTCTTGCCAGGACCACTGCTTTAGGTTTGTGCCTATTGTGGAATATATCTCCATTTAATTTTTAATTAACTGCTCCCCCCTCCTCACCTTCTCTTCATCAGAAAAACGTGAATGGATGGCATCTTAATTTCATATCAAGGAAAGCTGGAAAGTCAGGGTCTAGTCCACTTGGACTCAGCCAAGCTTCTGCACACCTTCCTTCTCCCTCTTCTTACCCTTTCTGCTTTTGGGATCTGCCTGCCAACTGTATGGTGCATTGTGAGCCTGACACTTTACTAGGCTCTCAGTCATCAGAGAATTAGATTATCCTTATTCTGTGCCCATCACTAGGACAGGAAAGAAAGGGCTCTTGTCTTAGGAACATTTTCAAGAAGCATTGAGATGTACATTTTTTTAAATAGAATGTTAAATTCTAGAGCATGCAGGTTAATTATTTGGGAATTCTTATAACTGATTCAATTAACAAAGCTTTTAGCAAAGCAAAAGGTATTTGAACCATAGTACAGACATTTATCCTTCAGTGAGAGCCTTCTAAATGGGGTTTACTTTTAAAATCAGACAAAAACCATAGCAGGTTCAGAAGTATTCTTTAGGATTTTATTGTTGTTAGATAATGATTATAGAAATGGTAATCTGTAACAGTTAAATACGGTTTTCTACTTTTAAACATTTTATTGCATGCTTGCATTTTTTTCAAAAAAAGTATAAATATTTTGTGATTAGAATAAAGCCTTTTCACGATTTTCTCCTTAAGCTTAACATTTCCAGTTTGCTTCTTTAACCCTTAAAAATGAAATACTACCAATCAATCTTTGTAGTCTGCATGTAATCGCCTAAAGCAAAAATAAAGCTTTTTCTCAGCCAGTTACAGTAGAAATGAGTTAATATATTGGCAACAGAATAACCATCAGCAATCAGCCGTTAGCTGTTTACTAATGAACTCCCAGATGAATGAAAAAATTTCAGAATCTGTGTTTTACTTCAGGCCGTACATGAACTTAACATTCCAGTTGTTAGAAAAAGCAACTTCTTTGCTGCACAAATAAATACTTGTGCTTCATCTTCATGAACTGCAGGGCTAGAAATCTATCTAGAGCTCAGTAGTAGATCCATGTTTCAAGAGCAAACATGCTTTTGTGTGACATGAGGTAAAGCCTGTTCTTACAGTTAATCTTACTGTAAATTTCCTGAATCTACCTTCTCTAAAAATAATTGCTAGTGCTAATAAATCCTATAGGAATTTTGAATTTGAAGTACAGGTTATGTTTCAGTGAATTACAACTGTGTTTTTAAAGAAGAATGTTGGGGTGTGAAAGAGAAGGAGTGTAAAATATTGGAAAGCAATTGGGAAGAATTAGCTTATGGAAAGAAAAAATCCTTTTTTTATACTAGACTAATAGATTTACAGAAAGACTGATTTCACACTCTTCTTCAGTACTAATGTCATAATAAGAAAATGATGTCAAAAAAGTACAGTACAAAAATGTGTCACAAAAGTATAATACAATCATAAAATATAAAATTGTCACTGCAGTGCAGTAAAAATATCAGATAATATATTTTGGGGAATGTAGATAGTTTGAAAAAAGGAAACTGTCACGCTATGACACGAGATGAAAAAGAATGTCGTCAGTCTGCTGACAGTTCATATATAACAGAGATAGTTTTAAAATTCAATGTGCAGTGCCCATTTTAGAATAAAAGGGAGCCCATGCCTTCTTGGTTTTTAATTAATTCTGCTGAGAGTTGCTAAAGATTGTGAACTCCTGAAGTGGTCCTTAAGTCGTACAAGGGCAGTAGAAACTAAACAGGACTGGGTTCCATGAAGGTCAAGTAGGGATTAAAAATAACTGCAGTGGGGGTTCTGTCCTGCATCACAGCCGGAGGGGACTGCACAGGTGGCCTGGTCATCAGCCACCTGACTGAGAGCCGTGTTCTGGGAGGGCCCAGGCAAGGCCTCAGCATCCTTCTCAGGCTGTGGCGGGGACGCTAGGGCTCAGGGGGCTCGTTTTGGCCGATGCTGTTTCTCCCACAACAAAAAATTGTTCATAATTTTGAAGTTTGATAAACACACATGTGGCTCTTTTTTTCTTTTTTCTTTCTTTTAATCACAGGTAGGTTAAGAAGTTAAGCTTTACCTAAACATGTGTTGGTGTGGTTCTAGGTGAAATAAATGGCTCTTGGAATTTGTTTTCTCTCTTTATGTTCTATCAGACATGCTTATTAAATCCCTGGCAAGTAAACATCTATGTCTACTAGGTAATATATACTCTGAATTAATTCACTTCAAAATCATGCATGTGTATATGAGAGAGAGATGCCAAATTATTTATTTTCTTTTTCTGATGCAGGTTTCAGCAAGCAAATGGTGGAAATTCTTAACAAACATAATATTCAGTTTAGCAGTTTTGATATCTTCTCAGATGAAGAAGTTCGTCAGGGTCTCAAAACCTTTTCCAATTGGCCTACATATCCTCAGCTATATGTATCTGGAGATCTCATTGGAGGACTTGATATAATTAAGGTCAGAATTGAGAAGTCTGTATCTTGTAAGGAAATTTCACTTGGAGCATACTTTTATAAGTGCTGAAATAAGTCTAAACTAAAAATTTCTTAATCTCCGTATTTCCTGGTATGAACCTGGGATGAATACAAAGTATTTCTGATTAAGTGATTGACTAATATTCTGTATTATGATATTATAAAGGTGTGATAAGTTGTCTCTTAAACTTATATGTGTGTTCATTTCAGGAGCTGGAAGCATCTGAAGAGCTGGATAAAATTTGCCCCAAAGCTCCCAAATTAGAGGAAAGGTAAGTGTTTTGAAAGCTTCAAGTAATCTACTGTTTATTATCTTTTAAGATAGTTTTAAATCCTAAGTTACTGCATCGCTCTTTCTATGTAGGAATCAAAGATTTGTTTTTTGTTTGCCAGGGGTTATAATTTTGTTTGTGATGAAACTAGCTATACAAACTTGTGAATATCTTTTTTGGACTGGAGGAAGTTTAGCACCAACTTAATGGTCATGTGGAGATTGTTCTTTGATTTTACAGAAATGTTATTATAGAGGAACAGGAGGAAGTTTAGCACCAACTTAATGGTCTTGTGGAGATTGTTCTTTGATTTTACAGAAATTTTATCATTACAGAGGAAGAGCCGGGCCAGGTTTTTACTGATCTCTGCGTATAGGAACCAGGACCCAGCTGTCTTGTCTTTGGTTTTGTAACAGTCCCTGTCTATTGTATGCTGCTGTCGCTGTTTCATGTCACAACAGTGTATGTCATAGTGCTAAGATGCAGCTGCCATGTAGGATGGCACTTTGGGTATTTCTCATTGCCTCTCTCAAACCAATTTTGATAACTCCAAATCCAAGGCAGTTTTGGAGCACTGAAATATTTGTCTTTATTTGTTTTAGAAAAGGATTCCCTATCAGAGCTTTTAGTAAGTTATTTTATACAATTTTTGGACTTTAGTGCCCTGAGATTTAAAGCAATTTTTATTGATAATAAATATGAATTAATGTAGAAGTTTAAAAAGAATTTATATTGAAATACATCAACACATTAGCCATTCCTAATTGGGGCTGGAGTTTGAATGGTAAACCTTCCTGCAATATTCTTGCTGTTTAATATTTTGAGAATTTCTAAAATGTTTAATATTAAACGTCATTAATCTGACCTTGGCTAATTAAGTAATCCTCATGATATAGCTATTCCAGCCATGGAAGGCACATTTTCTCAACTCTTTCACATACTTTCCTGCCTTTCTGAGGGGAAGGTGAAGCCTCCATCCTTTCATCTCTTCTAGTCTCCTCAGTTACGTTCTTTGCTGTGGCCTGAGCATGCCCGTGAGTCACAGGGCTTTTCTGATCACATTGCCTATACCCCCGGCCTCCAAAGACTGCTGTGCTTTTTACATGCTGATGTTTCTTTTCAGTGTGTTTTTCTCCTCTCTGTTGAATCTCTTTTCCTGTTGTTGATGTGTCTGCATCCATCAAACCTTCTGGCTTCCAAAATCTATATTCATGGGCAGCAGACACCAAAAGATAATTGGCTACAATTAAACACAAAGTAATAATCGGTAGATTTGAGTAATAATTTACAGAGCTCCCTGGTGCACAGAGGGTAGAGGCTGGATTTCGTCAGCTTGGGGACATCCATTTGGGCCATGCAGAGTGATCCAGACAGTTGGGTCATGAGCGCTGCGTGTTCTGGACCACTGTCATGTTTTCCCACATTTCTTACTGTTTTTCTGAAAATTAGCAGACGGCTCCCTGTTGAAAGTGTGAATGATGTAACTTTATGCATTAGCTGTGCATTTCATTTGCTGACCTTGGTACCAAGTCCCCTGCCACTCTTGAGGGACGAGGAGTGCACAGTGGGAGAGCCAGGGAGCTTGATGGGCTCCAGCAGGCCGTTATCCTGAAATCTGGGGTGAGCTTCAGCCTCTGTGTGGATCAGTGCAATTCCTGATAGAAGTTAGAGTATGATAATGTTAAACATAAAGTCACGAGAAGAGCATTTAATTTTAGCAGCTGGCATCAGTTGGTACTAAGACTTCATGTTTCATCCTCCAGGTCTGACCCTGTGAGCAGTGAGAGCCAGAGACATGTTGATTGAAAATAGAATACTCAGGATCCAGTTCTGAAAATTCTGGATGGGCTTAATATATAGGCCTCTCTGAACAGTTCCTTATTGAATTGGTTGTTATTATTTTTTTAGTACTGTGAGATGATGGGCTTAAATCGCAACTTTAGGGAGCATTCATTGCCTTAAAAACCATATTGTATTTTACAGTGGCTTAGGGAGCAAGTGAAATTCAGGGAGATGTCAGTGCATTTGCTTGTTTAATATGGAGCTGTGAACCATCATCCTGCTATCCTTCAAATATGCATGTTACTCTCGAAGCAGAGCAAAAATGGTGTTTAATAATTGAGCTGAGCCATTTTGTATCAATTTTCTCTCTTTAGGCTCAAAGTACTCACAAATAAAGCTTCTGTGATGCTCTTTATGAAAGGAAACAAACAGGTAAAGAACTCAAAAATGGTTTTATTTGTAATTTCTTTTGATGTTAACATCTGCAACAAGGGGACAGTTAAATATTTTTTTTTCCTAGCTTTAGCTAATGAAGCTCTAGTGGTATCAGGAAGTTATCTGGGCCTTAATTGGTGCTTATGGAGATCAAACAAAGTAATCTGCATTTTACTTGACTTTATCATCAACATCTCAGTGGGGTGCATTTCTTTCTGCTGCCAAACTTTGCTAGCCTGCTTAGCCAGCACGGTTGGCCCTTTACTGGGTCTGGTAGTTTATCCCACTGCTGATGAGTTGATGGCTAGTGCAGTGTGCTGTATAGTTGCTGTGCGTAGGGAACCTGGCAGTTCTCGGGCTTGCATCTCTCAGCCCTCCACAAGGGTCCCCAATGTAAAAATTGACCTACCTTGTCAGATAGTGTGTACTTAATATGTTTGATGAATGAGTAAACAATCTGGCAATTATTATTTGTGTTTATAGCTTTTTAACACAATTTAATAATTGTGCTTTTTTTTTTTTGTTGCATGGTCTGGGAATCGAATCTGGGTCTCCCACATGCAAGGCGAGTGTCCTACCACTGAACCACCCGTGTACCCTGTGCATTATTTTGAATATCAAGTTTGATAGATCACTCCACTGACAGTTTGAGCAAAACTAGTTATCATTTGGGTTTGAATTGGAATGCTGATCTCCAAAAACCAGCCATATGCGTTTATATTGTATTTTGTGATTGAACCTCTGCTACCTTATTTTATTCTCATCCAGTTGTTAAGGTGGGCAAGGGTGGATACTGTTTGTCCTGTTTTAGAGAGGTGGAAACTCAGAATGTGTAAAATGAGGCAGGTGGAATAAAGAAACTGCATTTATGTTCAGTGTGCCCCACTTACTAGCCAAGACATATTAGACAAGTACTTCACAGAACTTCACTTTCCTCTTTTGCAAATGGACATAATAATACTTCCCAGAGCTATTTTGGGAATCAGGTTGTGATAATTAACTTGAAGGTTAATATAACTAATATACTGAAACTGATTAGTTAACTAATTGGTTAATATAACTAACATTATGAAAGTTAATAACAAGGAAAACATTAATATAAATTTCAATGCTTTCAGGTCACTTTGCTAGGACCTAAATTCTTTGAATAGTTCAATATATTTATTAATACATCGTGGAAGTATTAATAGTGGAAGTTAATAATTTCCAGTAATGGTACAGTAACCTTTTTCTTTTTAATTTTCAATTTTTTTTTTCCTGGGAGCCCAGGCAATAGTTATACATTTTTTAGAAACAGTATTTAATAATAATGAACTATTAAAATGTTTATGTGCCAGATCTTTCCTACAAGATTGCTGGGATTTAGAGTTCTGTGGCTTAGGAAAAAGCATAAGATTTCCATAACCTCAAAAAAGTTTGTAATGTAATAATGTAGAAATAAGAAAAATGGTGGTGAAAGTCCACTTGGGAATGGGAAATGATTATAATAATTATCGCAAATCGATTAAGTGAGTTAAGATAGCTTATTATGTATGAATGAAGTAGAAGGGACTGAAGCCTCCTGTGACCACAAAGGTGATAAGCTATATGAACATGTTAAGTAGTGAAAAACCAAAATGAGTCTGGATTTTGTCGGGGTGATTCATGGATGGGTGAGTACACAGAGGTGCACAGAGGGAACTAGGCGACTTCTGGATCTCCCCTGACTGTGTTAATGTTAAAAAGTGCCAGGAACTTAGTGACCGTGCCGTCACAGAGCCAGCTGATTGTGTAAGGGCTGTGTTTACTGATAGCAGAGGGAAAGGCCATGGCATTTGAATCATTTAAAAATGCATCTTTTTTCCTTTTTTAATTTAGGAAGCAAAGTGTGGATTCAGCAAACAGATTCTGGAAATACTAAATAGTACTGAGTATGTAAATCTTGTTTTCAAATGGTATATTTAAAAATTCCAGCTTTTAATTCTGCCTCTGATACTTTTCAGTTATATCTATTTCTCTTTATGTTTTCATCTATACCTATCACCTATCATATGATCTGGATCTCTATATATTTTTGCTGTTGTATTTGTGAATGCTTTTAACTTAGACTAAACTAGAGATTTATGGCTAGGGTCAATCTATTAGTAAATTAAAGGAAATTCTTAGGCAACCTTTGAAACAACTGTTCATCTAATTTCCCAGAGGAAAGTTAATAATCAAGTTTTCCCCATGCATAAAAGATATTTCAAGGAGAATATATTATAGGTTGCTTTTTATTTCCCTAAGTTTTTTTTTTTTTTCAGTTCTTAAAGAATATATGAAATTGATAGGGCACATACTAAGATATGTTATCTGGATCTGAAAAGTGGGGTGGATTAAATTCAGTGTACCAGCTTTTGATCTGCTGCTGCTAGCTAAGAAAATTATGATTGATTTTTGTGTTTAAAATCAAAACACTTACTTAGAACATGCTCTGTAAGGTTTGTCAAATGTTTTTCCTTTTTTTCTTTTTTTTTTTTTTTAATTTGCATATGGGCAGGAGGCACCAGGGATCGAACTCCAGACCTCCAGCACGGCAGGTCGGAGCTCTGCCTGCTGAGCCACGGCAGCCGCCCTTTCCTTTTTTTCTTATCTTATTTAATGATTGCTTTTTTTTTTTTTAACTTTTTATTTTGAAATATTTTCAAACTATAGTGCAAACAAAAATTATACAAACCCATACAGAGAACTCCAACATGCCCCTATCCCCAGGTACCCAGATCCACCAGTTTTAACATTTTGCCATATTTGCCGTGTCCTTCTGTCTGTCCATTTACCTGTCCATCTGTCTATTTATCAGTCCATTTTCTGATCATTTGAAGAATGTACCACTTTAAGTACAGTTATGAAGTTTAAGAAATTTGATGTAAGGATTACATTCCCATTTTTTTTCCTATGTACTATTAACGTCACTTTGAACCTTTTCTCCTCCCTTGCTAGATCCCATCCAGAATCATGTATTATATTTAACTGACATTGTCTCTTCAGTTGCTCTTTCTTTTTAAATTGTGGAAACATATATACAACATAAACTTCCCCATCTTCCCAAACAAAAACCCTATACCCATTTCCCCTTTCCTCCCCCCCCCCACTCCTGACAACCTGTACTCTTATTTCTGTCTCTATGATCTTGAATATTCTGGTATTTTCTTTGTAGTTACCATGGGGCTTAAATTTAACATCCTAAACCTATAATATTCTGGTTCGTTGTGATACCAACTTAACTTTAGTAGTATACGCAAACTATGTTACTATGCCCCGACGTCCCCCCACCTTTATGAAGTTCTTAACACAGATTTTATCTTTATTCATTATGAGTCCAAAACCCACTGATTTATTATTGACTTTTATGCATCTGCCTCTTGATCCTGTAGGAAGTATAAATGAAGATGTACAAACCAAAAATACAATAGTACTGTCATTTATATTTATCTCTGACATTTGCCTCACTGGCTATCTTATTTCTACATGCAGCTTCGATGTATTGTCTTTTGTACTTTCCTTTCAACCTGTGGAACTCTCTTTAACATCTGTTGTGGAGCCGGTCTAGTGGTGACAAACCTCCTCAACGTTGATCTGTCTGAAATGTCTTGATCTCACTCATTTTTGAAAGACAGTTTTGCCAGTATAGAATCCTTGGCTGGCAGATTTTTCCTTTTAACACTTTAAATGTGTCACCCCATGGCCTTGCCTTCCTGGTTTCCAGCGAGAAATTGGCACTTAATATTTTTGAGGCTCCCTTGTATGTGACGTGTTGCTTTTCTCTTTATCTTTCACATTTGACAGTTTGGTTACAATATGCTGCAGTGTGGGTCTATTTGGGTTTATATAGAGTGAAGTTTGAAGTTCGTTGAGCATCCTGAATGTGTATATTCATATCTTTTGTTAAATTTGAGAAGTTTTCAGCCATTATTTGCATGATACCTCTGTCCCTTTCTCTCTTCTTCTGGGACTCCTACAGTGTGTATATTGGTATGTCTCATGGTATACCACAGATTTCTCAGGCTCTGTTCGCTTGTATTCATTCCTTCTTCTTTCTCCTCCCCACATTAAATGATTTCAGTTATCTTATCTTCAGGTTCTCTCATTCATTCTTCTGCCAGTTCCAATCTGCTCTTGAACCCTTTTAGGAAAATTTTAATTTCTGTTAACTGTGGCCTTCATTTCTGTTCCTTTTCATGATTTCTGTCTCTCTATTGATAGTCTCTTTGTGCTCATGTTGTTGCTTTCTGATTTCTTCTGGTTCTCTGTCTATGTTTTGCTTTAGCTCTTTGACCGTATTTAGACCACTTTTTAAGTGTCTGGTATGCCCTAGGTCTGGTCCTTCTCATTGGAGGTTTCTAATGCTTTAATCTTATCTTGTACATGGCCATCTCTTTCTTTTTCTTTGTACATTTTACAGTCTTTTGTTGAAAACTGGGCATTTGATATTTTAAATGTGTTATGTCTGGAATTTAGATTCTGAGGTCTCTGTTCCTTAAACTTGTATGAGCTAGTGTTAAGACAGAACTTTCCTTGAATGCTAGGGGCTAACAACAATAATAGAAAAAAAGAAAAAGTAAACCCGTTTCCCAGTCTTTGCAGATTGGCCTGTGCAAGTACCCTCCTTCCGGACTTGTCCAGAAAATGAATTTGGAGAATAGCTCAAGGCTGAAGCATAGGGGCCTCTCTCATCTTTTCTGCTCATGGATCCTGTCTTGGGCATACACTCATGATCTGAGGCATTTCCCCACTTACATGGTTACAAATGTCCCCTCTACCCTAGGAAACAGGTTTCTCAGTGTCCTGGGCAGTGCACTGTATGTCCTACAGCCAGTAATCCCTTGCCCCAGGCAGTAAGGCTTGAGTATCTCGCATAGATTTCTGTAGAAGAGCTAGGTGACCCACCTTTTGCAGATTTGAGGGCTTTGAGTCCCTCAGGCCATTGCTAGACAGACATGCTTTTATAATATGTTCATAAGGAACCAGGACCAGGGGCCAGTTCCCCACCAAGCCGTTGAGTTGGGCCAGCCAGGGTGCCATATGGTCTTACTGCTTTTATATAGCTTTTTTTTTTTTCTTGATTTGGCACTAGCCTGCTACTTTAGTCCCTTAACTATTTTCTGTAGCTTTGAGAGAGATGTTATGGCAGTTCTTGTTGGTTGTTCAGAGCTTCTTTGGGAGAACACAATTCTGGAAAGTCACGTTCTTCCATCTTCATTGGGTCAGGGTCATGATTGCTTTTTTTTTTTTGCATGGGCAGGCACCGGGACTCGAACTTGGGTTCTCTGGCGTGGCATGTGAGAACTCTGCCTTCTGAGGCGCTGTGGCCAGCCCATGATTGCTTATTTTTTAAAAGTTACAGTGTATATACTTTTTTCTTTGCTTCACAAATAACATTTATTTTTGCTTTGTGAATACTTTGGATTACAGGGTAATTTAGCATCAACTCTTTTTTTTTCTGATTAGAAAAAATTTTTTTTATTAACTTTTAAGTTTTTTAAAAAAAGACAAGAAATAAACACATTCTTAACATATGATCATTCTCTTCTACATATATAATCAGTAATTCACAGTATCATCACATAGTTGCATATTCATCATCATGATCATTTCTTAGAATATTTACATCAATTCAGAAAAAGAAAGAAAACGAAAACAGAAAAAAAAATTATACATACCATACCCCTTACCCCTCCCTTTCATTGATCACTAGCATTTCAAACTAAATTTATTTTAACATTTGTTCCCCCTATTATTTATTTTTATTCCATATGTTCTACTTGTCTGTTGACAAGGTAGATAAAAGGAGCATCAGACACAAGGTTTTCACAATCACACAATCACATTGTGAAAGCTATATCATTGTTCAATCATCCTCAAGAAACATGGCTACTGGAACACAGCTCTACATTTTCAGGCAGTTCCCTCCAGCCTCTCCACTACTTCTTGAATGACAAGGTGACATCTACTTAATGCGTAAGAATAACCTCCAGGATAACCTCTCGACTCTGTTTGGAATCTGTCAGCCATTGACACTTTGTCTCATTTCACTCTTCCCCCTTTTGGTCGA
>PVIY010034481.1:0-27081 GCA_004026745.1 Myrmecophaga tridactyla
GAGAGGAACATAGCAGAGGAGGCCGTGGTGGCTGTGGTGGCCCCATGTGAGATGTCAGAATAGGGTTAGGAGCTGAAAGGTGTTGGGGTGGCGGGGCGGTGATGACAAGGGGAGATTTGGTCCATACAGGGAGAATGAATCCCAAGAACATTGAAAACATATGCCCAAACAAAACATTTTTCCATAGTAGCATTATTGATAATAGTCAAAAAGAGGAAATAACCCAAATGTCCATCAACTGATAAATGGATAAACAAAATGTACTATATTGGTGCAATAGTATATTACTCAGCCATGAAAAGGAATGAGGTACTGACACATGCTACAGCATGGAAAAATCTTAGAAATACTGTGCTGTGCTGGATGGAAGAAGCCAAACACAAGAAGTCACACATTGTATGATTTCATTTATGTGAAGTGCCCAGAACAGGCAAATCCATAGAGGCAGAAGGTAGATTAGCGGTTTCCAGGGGCTGGGGGTGGGTGTTGGGTAATAGGGAGTGATTGCTAACAGCTACAGGGTTTCTTTGTGGGTGATGAAAGTTTTCTGGAATTAAATAGTGGTGACAGCTGCATAATTAGTAAATATACTAGAAACCTCTGAATTTTGAGCTTAACAATGGTGAATTTTATGATACATGGATTATATCTCAGCAAAAAGAGCATATCATGAACTCTATGCTAAACCTTTGAAAACTTAAACAAAATAGGTAAATTCTTGAAAAACATTACTTGCTTTAGATTAAAAAGAATCTGAATAGCTTTTTGTTTGTTAAAGAAAGTGAATTCACAATTTATGTCTTTCCCACATGCAAGAAAAATCTCTAGGCCCCAGTAGCTTTGGCGAACTCTTCCAAACTTTGAAGGGTGAAATAATATGGATAATATCAATTTTGCATATTATCTCAGAGAGTAGAGAAAAAGGGGTCAATTTTCAACTTGTTTTATGAGACAAGATATGCCTGACACCCAAATCATCCCTTTAGTTTGTAAAAAAAACTGAGTCCCAAATCTCACCTGAACACATATGCAAAAATCTAAACAAGCTAATACAAGTGGGGTTTAATCCAGAAATGCAACATTAGAAAATCAGCCAATAAGTTGCCAGCCACCTTTATCAAACCAAGGGAAAAATCATATTATTAACTAAATAGAGGAAGGAAATTCATTTGATTAAATTCCAACATATGCTTAGCATAAAATATCTCAAGGAATCAGGAATGGAAGAGATCTTCCTTAATTTGACAAAGGGTATCTAAATCAACAGCAACCTACAGCTAACAGTAAGCTGTAAACTATTGAACCTGACTTTCCTTTCACAGTTGGAAACAGACCAGAATTATTGCTGTTACCCCTTCTATTCAATGTTGTACTCAAATTCTTAGCTAGTGTAATAAAGAAGACAAATAAATGGAAGATATAGCCTGGAAAGTAAGACAAAAACTGTCATTATTTGCAGATGTAATATCCATTTGTGCAAAAATCTACAAATTACCAGAAAAAATAATGGGATTGAGCAAGGTCATTAGGTACCAGATGGATGTATAGCAACAAACAATTACAAAATCAAGCAAAACATTTTTGAACTTATACAACACTATGTTCCAATTTCTCTAATGCCATCTCCTGCCAACATTCCCTGCCTCCCTCACCCCCAATTCGACAGCCAGTCCAACTCTGTGCCTTAATGACCCTGTGTGAACCATCCCAGTTTCTCCCGGATGATGTGCTCCACCTTCTGTCTTGCCCCATAGAAGGTATTGGCTTCCTGTGGTACCTTTGGTACCCCTTGCGTACACCTCTCATTTTACACTACCGTAGCTGTCTCCTCCAATCCTGAAAACAACTCTGTGCAGAAGGTACTTTTTCCCCACATTAGGATGAGGAAACCAAGGCTTTGAAGCATGGCCTTACCTGCTGCTTAGTGGTGGAGCTGGGAACTGAGCTCAGAGCTCTCAGACGCCAAAGTTTACTTTGGAGATGATGTTGGCATCCACGTTGAAAACAGGCTTAGGGGTAAAAAGCAAACAATGATAGTGATTGTATTAGAATGCTGGGGCCATGGATTATTTTTTTCTTCAAAATTTAATGATTTTTTAATTATAATAATCAATCTTGCCTGTGGAGTAGAAAAAAGATACTTTCATAGAGAGAAGATTGAAAGAATGCTTTTCCCCTAGCTGTCTATCTGGCAAGAAAGAAAGACCTATTTTCAATGAAAAATATGAAGCTGTTTTGGAAGGGAAAAGAGAGTAATCCTTTCCCTGTTAATTTGAAATGCTACTTTTATCATAAATCAAAATTGCATAAATTCATTTGCCCATCTTTTTATTATTTTCATTAACAAAGTGCATTCATTTAAACTGTACAATTCTAATTTTTTTAGTCTATTCACAAGGTTGTGCAATTTTCATTGCTAACTCCAGAATATTTTCATCTTTCTTAAAAAAGACACTGTGCCCATTATTAGTCAGCTTCCATTGCCCCAGCCTATTGCCCCAAACCCTGGCAACCATTAATCTATTTCTCGTCTCTATAAATTTGCCTAATCTGGACATTTTATTTAAATGGAAGCATACACTGTGTGAATTATTATGTCTGGCTTCTTTCACTTAGCATAATGTTTTCAGCGTTCATCCATATCATAACATATATCAGTTCTTCATTCCTTTTTATGGCTGAATAATACTCCATTTTATGAACATACCACATTTTGTTTATCCATTCATCAGTTAATGGACATTTGGGTCATTATCACCTATTGGCTGTTACGATAACACTGCTATGAATAGCTGCATACAAGTTTTTGTGTAGACGTATGTATTCATTTATCTTGGGTATATACCTGAACATGGAATTTGTATCCTATGACAACTCTATATTTAGCTCTTTGAGAAACTAACTGCCAAATCATTTTCCATAGAGCCTTCACCATTATAATTTCCCACCAGCACTGAGTTCCAATTTCTCCACATCCTCACTAATACTTGTAATTTTTCTTTTTAAAAAATTTATACCCATCCTAGGATTTTAACTTACATTTCCCTAATTACTAATGATGTTGAACATTTTTCATTTGGTTATTTTCCATTTGTGTATCTCCTTTTGAAAAATGTCTATTTAAATCTTTTGCCCATTTTAAATTAGTTTATTTTTCTTTTTATTGCTAATCTGTAAGTGTTGTTTATATTTAATTGTTACGAGTCCCTTAACAGATATACAATTTACAATTTACAAATACTTTCTTCTAATATGTGGAATGTAATGCTATGTATAAACATCATAAATTTTGATGTCATTTTATGTTTTTTTCCTTGGTTGGTTGAGCTATAGGAGTCATATCTAAGAATCCATTGTCTAATTCAAAGTTATGAATTTTTTTTATTAGAACAGTTGTAGATTTACAAAAAATCATGCAGAAAGTTCAGAGTTCCCATATATCCCCTACCCCATAACTCATGCACTTTTCCCGATCAACATTTTGCATTAGTGTACATTTATTACAACTAATGAATCAATATTATTATATAATTATATGTAATATATTATATAATTATATTATTAATTGTAGTCCATACTTTACATTAAGATTCACTCTTGTTGTACAGTACTTTTTTTAATTTAATTTTTATTCTGGCAACATTTATGCGACATAAATTTTCTCATTTCAACCACTTATACAAGTGGTTATAACCATTTGTATACACCTATGTTTTCTTCTAAGAATTTTATAGTTTTAGCTCTTACATTGAGGTCTTTAATCTATTTTGAGTTAATTTTTTTACGTGATGTGAGATAGGGGTCCAACTTCATCCTTTTGCCTATGGATTTCAAGGTGTCCTGGCACTATTTGTTGAAAGACTATTCTTTCCCTATTTAATTGTCTTGACACCCTCATCAAAAGTCAATTGTCCATCCATGTATGAATTTCTTTCTAGACTCTTTATTCTATTCCATTGAACTTTATGTCTTTCCCTTATGTTAGTATGATTGATCTTAATTACTGATGATTTGTAATAAGTTTTGAAATTGAGACGTGTGTGTCCTCCAATTTTGTTCTTCTTTATCACTTTCTTTTTTTGCTTTTCGGTGTTGCTTACTATTCCATATGAATTTTTTTTATCATTTCAAAATTTATTATATATTTGTTATTTCAACCAATTATGCAATAATAGTATTCAACAAAAGCTTTTCAAGCATAAAAATATTACATCAGAGAAGTACTGTAAATCGTGGTAAGTGGAATGGAAATATGAGTTCAGGATAAACAGTTAAAAATGTGAAATTTCTGACTATTAAAGAGCTTGTTCATGTGTGGTTTTTTTAATAAACTTTTTAAAAATTGTGTAGTATAACATATATCCAAAGAAAAGAAATGACAAAGCAATAGTTTTCAAGGCACTCTTCAAAAAGTGTTTACAGGATAGATCCCAGAGTTTGTCAAGGGCTACCATATGATCCTCTCATAGTTTTCCTTCTAGCTGCTCCACAATATAGGAGAGTAGAGGGCTTAAATACTTTTTTATCATCACAATAGACTTTTTTCCTTCTTTTTTGGTGAACAATAACATATATACAAAAAAAAGTTATAAATTTCCAAGCACAGCACCACAATTAGTTGTAGAACATATTTCAGACTTTGACATGGGTTACAATTTCACAATTTTAGGTTTTTACTTCTAGTACTATAAAATACTGGAGAGTAAAAGAGATTAATTTAATAATCAGCATTCATATTCATTTGTAAGTCCAATCATCTATGTATAATTCCACCATCACCTTTGACATTTCCATACCTCTCTTTGGGGTTGTATGGGCTATGGCAATTCCATGTTTTTTTTATATTGGAAGGGTCTGTCACTGATATGGGGTAGGGAGATGGAACTTTCTAATGTTCTGGAGAGGCTGGGCTAGGTGTCAGGACTATCTGGACTGGGGACCCACTGGAGGTTGTAAGTTTCTGGAAAGTTACTCTAGCACCTGGAACCCTTGTGGAATCTTATGTATTGCCTTAGGTGTTCTTTAGGATTGGCTGAAATGGTCCTGGTTGGGGGTTGGCAGGTTATGACAGATAGCAATGTCTACCTGAAGCTTGCATAAGAGCAACCTCCAGAGTAGCCTCTTGACTCTGTTTGAACTCTCTCTGTCCCTGATACTTTATTAATTACACTTCTTTCCCCCCCAGTTGGTCAGGATGCAATTGTTGATCCCACGATGCCAGGTCTGGATTCATCCCTGGGAGTCATCTCCCATGTTACCAGGGAGACTTTTAACCCTGGACGTCATGTCCCACGTAGCAGGAAGGGCAGTGATTTCCCTTGCAGAGTTGGGCTTAGAAAGACTGAGGATACAGGATTAAAGGACCTCTTTCTCATTCTGTGCTCTCTGTTTCTCAATTGTTCAAATGAGCTATGCAGATAGGTTGAATTAGATTATGCATTATAGAAAATGTCAGTTCCAGATCAAATAAACCTTTCTTCCATTGGTCTCAAAGAGTATGCGTGGTTCTAAAATATGGACACTGTCTTCCTTATCCTTATGTTCTGAATTACTTTAACCCCAACCTATTTGGCTTCATTCTTATCTTTATGTTGAACAAACCATTCTTATCTCTATGTTAAACAAAACCTTCCTTGAGATAAACCCCACTGGGTCATGGTTTATAAATCTTTTTATATGCTGCTGGATCTGATTTTCCCATATTTTGTTGAGGTTTTCACAGGGTTTTTGATCTATAGTTTTCTTCTCTTATGAAGAACTCACCTGGTTTTGGTATAGCAGTAATATTGGTCCCACAGTACGAGTTTGGAAGGTGTTCCCTCCTGTTTTATATTGTGGAAGAATTTTTCAAAATTGGTGTTAATTCTCATCAATATTTGGTAAAATTCACCAGTGAACACATCTAGTCCTGGGCTTGTTGATTGTTAATTCAATGCTTTCATTTATTATAGGCTTATTTGAAATTTTATTTTTCTTAAGTCAGTTTGGTAGTTCATGTTTCTCTAGCAAGGTGTCCATTTCACCAAGGTTATCTAATTTCTTGTCATATCATTGTTCATAGTATTTCCTTATAATCATTTTCACTTCTGTGTTGTTGGTAGTTACAACCCCTTTCCATTTCTGAACCTAGAACTTTGGATTGTCTATCTGCTATTTACTGGTAAATCTACCTAAAGATTTGTCAATTTTGTTCATCTTTTCAAAGAACTAGCTTTTAGATTTATTGGTTTTCTTTATTGTCTTTTCATTCTTTTTTTAAATTTGTTTCCACCCTAAACTTTATTATGTGCTTCCTTCTGCTTACTTTGGGTTTAACTTGCTCTTCTTTTTCATTTTTCTTAAGATAGAATTTGAGATATTGATCTGAGATCTTTCTTCTTTTTTGTATATAGTTGTTTATGGGTAGAAATTTCCCTCTGGGCACTGCTTTTGCTGCTTCATATAAATTTTGGTAATGCTATGCATTCATTTTCACTAATTTAAATTATTTTACAGTATCCCTTGTGACTTCTTCTTTGATTTAGGAGTGTGTTTAATTTATTCCCATTTGAGAATTTTCCCAGTTACCTTATATCATTGATTTATTTAACCACTGTGGTTGAAGAACATATTTTTATGATTTCAAGACTTTTAAATTTATTGTGGTTTGTGTTATGCTTTACATATTGTCTATCCTAGAGAATTTTCCATGTGAGTTTGAGAAGAATGTATATTCTCCTGCTGATGGCCGCAATATTTTATAAATGTTTGTTAGAGCTTATCTTTAGTTGCTCTATCCATTATAGAAATTTGATTAATGAAATCTGCAGCTATTATTATTCTATTGTCTATTTCTTCTTTTAGCTCTGACAATTTTTGTTTATGTATTTTAGTGCTCTATTGTTAGGTGAATATATATTTATAATTGCTATATTTTCTTGATGAATTTACTCTTCTTTGACTCTGATTACAATTTTTGTTTTAACATCTATTCTGTCTGACATCAGTATAGCTATTTCAGTTCTCTTTTAGCTATTTTTTGGCTTATGGCAGAATCTTTTCTCATCCTTCTCAACCCATTTGTGTATTTTAATCAAAAGCATGTTTCATTTAGACAGCATATAGTTTGGTCCCTTTATAAAAAATCCAGTCTAATAAGCTCTGCCTTTTAATTGGAATATTTAATGCATGTAAATTTAGTTAGGTTAAGGTAAGATATGTGCCTATCAATTGGTTATGTGTTTTCTATAATTCTCATCTATTTTTGTTCTTCTATTACTCCTTTACTTCTCTTTTTTGTTATATAGTATTTCTTGTATACCATTTCTTTTGTCATATTTTTAGTTGTTGCCATGAGGACTACAATTAACCGAAAGGAAAAATAAGTCAAAACAACAGCCTTGCATAACATCTGCAGACTCAGAACACTGAGACCTGTGGGTTATGATGGAATGTAAACTTCAGAACACTAAAGTCAGTCAAGGTGGAGAAGCATCCACTTGGCTATCACGCCAGTAAAGATAGAGCAAAAAACGTGCTCATTGTCTCATAATCATCACCCCGATAGTGAAGGAACAGGCACTCTCTCTGTCTGCACATACTGTTAAAGAATAAACACAGAGGAAAAGTTATTTCTGTGCACTCCCTGCTTACTGAGAAAATAAACACGGTGCTGAGCAAGCGTTCAGGGCTCTTGTCCTTTGAGACACGAGTCCCCTGCTCTCACCTTAGAAGACTCTTCTGTGTGAGCGTCTTTATTTTTCAGATTCATGGTGCCTTCCTCGACCCCTCATGTTGAGCTGGTCTCAGCAAGTGGTGCCCAAGTGAGGCTCAAAGAAGAAAATTTGCTGGAGCGAAAATTGAAATTGTCACATCACGAAACCTCGAGTGGATTTAGAGGCCTCTGGAGTCTGGGAAACAGAAATTAAGGGCACAGACACTCTCGGGTGAAACAAGCAGGGTGCTCATGGGGAATAGTGCCAGCACTACTAAATATTGCCCCATGTCTGTCCTCTGAGACAACGCCTCCAAGCAGGAGAAGCTGGGGCCAGTGAGCCCTGCATTATGGAACTTTTGCAAGTTATAGAGACACACTGTTCTTGGTTCCCAACATGGAACACTTTAGAATTAGGAGATTGGGAACAAGTGGGTAAAGAGTTAAAAAAAAAAAACTACATCTGCAAGGGGTCCCACTCCCCATCATTGTCTGATTGACCTGGATTATTATCAGATCTGCTCTGGAGCCTTTGCAGACTGAGGAGGAGGAGGAGGAAGAGGAAAAGGTATTTGATAAAGTTCCTTCTATTAAATCTTCTAAGGATTCTAATGTTAAAATCAATTTGCCCTCAGCCCCTATGTTAATGAATTTTGGAGAGGCTAACCGGCCTCCACCTCCTCCCCCACTCCCTCCACTGATGCCCGGAGATACCTGATGACCCAGAATTGTGGCTCCCCTTTGGGGTTTTCTTTTCCCCTTTGTTTTTATATTCCATATTTTTGAATTGGAGAAGCTGTTTAATATTGAGAAACTCCTTGCTTGCAAGTTTTATCCTTACAGTTTTTCCTTACTTTTAAGTTAAAAAATCTGTTAACTTTCCATTATATAAATTGGACATCAGTGAAAAATAGCCTAAGATCAAAACTTTAAATTTCAATAGCATCTTGTAATTAGATTTGTTTTATAAAAGAAATGTAATAAAAAAACTTTGAAAAAGTGAAAATTCTTGTTAAAAATTGTATACTGATGTTTCAAATATGCATTGACTAAAGCATTTTAAGTATTTGACATTATTTTGGCAAATTTAATTTTGATGGTAATTGTATGTGGTGAAATGTTTGCTTGAAGTAATGACTTAAGTATGAAGGATATAAAAGGTGTATTTTTATTAATAGGAAAAAGAGAGTAGTTTTATTCTAAGATAAAGTAAATAGCTATTACAGAATGAGGAAAATGTAAGACAAAGCCTGAATAGATATAGTAAGTTGCTGAAAGTTTGTGGAAATGGAAATTATGATCAAAGTCAAGAAAGATGTAATGGGTCTATCTATAAAATTAAAAAAACTTTAATATCAAATAATATAGTGATGCAAGACTAAAGTTTAGTTTTCTCTCTGTTAAAATGACAAAGTTTCCTTGAACTGTTGGCCTGTTCTAGTGAAAACTCATAAAAGTCTTTTCTAAGTAATCAGTGTAAAAAGCAGAGAGTCTGTATTTTATCAAAATAGCTTCTTATGTTAACTTTTATCATGTCCTTGGCTGTATAAGAAAAATAAATCATCATACTGTTTGAAAAAGATTTACTGATTCATAAACAGTGGCTAATGGATTAACTATTTGAATGCCTATCTGGAAATAAAGTAATTAAGAAATACATAGAAGGAAATTATGAAAAAAACATAATGGAAAAGGCAGGAAATTGTTCAATGTGCTAATGTGTCTGTTTTTCATGAAATAAACGGTTTGCTTTTAAATGTATTTGAAGTTTTTGGCTTTTATAATTAAAAAAAACTTAGTATTTCAAATAAAATACCAAATATGAGCATGCTATTGTACAATGTAGAAGTAGAGAAAGATAAAGGAAGCCTCTATTTTATGCTTAAAATACATAATCTGGTGCATTTCTTATTTCTAGAAATGTTTGCAGATTGATGTCAACATTTGGAAAAGAACCAATGAAAAGTGTTTTTATTTTTAAAATTCAATTAATTTACCAGCCACCAACCTTCTCCCCAGACCATCTTGGACACTGCGCATGTTGGGTCCATTTAAACACAGCTGAGTCCAGGAATGTCACAAGCTATAGGGATCCTGGACTATGCTTGGAAGAAGAAGACAGGGAAACGCAATGTGAGTGGATACTGGGTGGTGGACGAGGATATACTATTTCTTTGAAAAACAGGCATTAAGATAATTATCCATAATGCTAATAACTGACAGCTTTAACTACATAAAAATCTCCAGCACCCTCTTTTAGTTTTTCCATATTGACTAGTCTGTTAGGAATAGTGAAAATGTATACTATTATAAAATGTCTTGCTATTAGAGTGACATCAGCAAAAAAGGCAGAGTAAGAACTTGTTAAAATTCTCTCCCTCATAAAAGAAAAAAAAAACTTGGTGAAAATGGTCAGAATCAACTTTGTTAGCGCTCTGGAAATTAATCAAAGCCTTGTAGCAATCTGGCGAGTGTTTGTACAGGAAAAATGGATGATCTTAGTAAGAACAGCGAGCTTGACCTTGTCTCTCCAGCTCTGTGGTAGCCTTGAAAACGAGCAGCTCACAATCAGGCTGAGAACCAGCCAGCAGGTCGCTGCCAGCAGGCATAGCATGAGGTTGGAGCTCCTCAAAGCTTAATTCTCATGGAATCATGGTTCCTTGGAAGACTCCACCTGCAAAAAAGTCTCTATTTGACCTGACTCTGAGCTCAGACAATGCAGGAAAGACTTTTCCCAGGGCATTTTAAAAAAACATTTAGAGAATTGTTTATCTTTGTGACTGCCTGAAGTGGTGAATAACAGTTGAGACAAAGTTAGACTAGCCAGAAAGGATAAAAGGAAAATCTGGGGAAGAAGGGGTCCATAGTAGCTCTGAAAAGCTCTAACATATTACTAGGACTCTATAAGGCCACACCTTATAGATTATGTGTAGGGCTGTGCATAGACTCAGTAAATACCAGAGGAGGCCCTAAGCTCTCACTTTGAGCTCACCATTAGATCCAATCCACGCAAAATAGTGAAGGCTAAAGAAGGGTCATCAAAGGCCTAACTGCAGAAGGCATGATCTAACATGCAAACAGAGCTCTTTGGCAAAGAGTGGGAGACTTATCAGTTTTCAGCTGATTCCTCATCAGAAACCATGGGGGTCATAAAGCAATGGGATAAAAATTCAAAGTGCTAAAAGAGAAAGACTCTCAACCATAATTCTATATCCTCCAAAAATATCCTTCAAAACTAAAAAATAAATCAAGACTTCACAGATTTAAAAAATGAGAGAATTCATTGTTAGAAGATTTGCCCTATAAGGACAAAAGTAAGTCCTTCAGGCTAAAATAACAGGATGTTAGATAATGACTTAAATCCACATAAAGAAATGAACACCGTTGGTGAAGGTAATACTGTAGATAGATATAAAAGACACTGTAAATGTATTTTTTTTTTGCTTGGGCCTCTTTCTTTCTCCTATATGTTTAAAAGACAACTTTATAGAGCAATAATTATAAATCTATGTTGGCCATACAATGTGTAAAGATATAACTTTTATGGCAAAACAGTACACAAGATGGGAGAGAGAATAGAGCAATATAGGAGCAAAGTTTTTTTATATTATTGAAATATAATATTAATTATATTATATTTATTGGTATTAATCCAAATTAGATTGTTATAAATTGTTAATTGCTGAGACCAGCTCAACATGAGGGGTTGAGGAAGGCACCATGAATCTGAAAAATAAAGACACTCACACAGAAGAGTCTTTTAAGATGAGAGCAAGGGACTCATGTCTCAAAGGACAAAAGCCCTGAACGCTTACTCAGCACCGTGTTTATTTTCTCAGTGTAGCAGGGAATATTTCTTTTGCCAATTGCCCTGTTATTATTTTCAGCATTATTTGTAAAGCATCTTTTTTACAAATTTCAAACTGATTTTTAATCTGAATTAAAATATAAAAAGGTGAATAAATCCCTTTGGCTTGTGTCCACTTGTACATAGCATGTGCAACTGAATGTCCAGGCTGCTGCTGCACCCATTTTGCAGGAGTAGAGATTTTTTTCAGTAATGGTGTTCACAGCAATCTTTGCCAAGGCATCTGCACTAGCATTATACTCACGTTCAGGTGAAATCAGGGTCCATTTTTCCAGTGTGAGGCAAATCTGAATTTATCGTTCTATGATTTATGAAAATATGCCAAGTTTCTGGTATACAAGTTTCTGTTGTTTACTTATAATAATGTCAGGCATGATGGAGATTTAGAACACAGAAAGCATTCTGAAATGATTTTGTTTGAAAAATTGTATCACATTAATAAATAACATTGTTAATTATATTCTAAAAGCAAAATTTGAACTTTCAATAGCATTCTTTGATTTTTAGCAATGGTTTTGATTTGTTCTATGTAGGCTTACTTAGTGAGCTGAAATTATACAAAAGTAATCTTGATTAATTATGGCACTCCAAATATTGAAAAGTTAGAAAATTTTCCAGAGTCCTTGAAATGAAAATCTAGTATCCCTCATTTCTAGTGCACTTTAGTTTTACCTACTGCTTGGTTGGAGCATTCATGAACTTTTCCAGATTAAGGTTGACTTTTTCCAGCAGATCTTTTTAATAGCTGCATTTGTTTTCCAGGATCATATCTGATTCATCTGGAATGTTTGAACACAGTGTAACTTTAACAAATGCTACCAGAATATTTCCCAGTTCTGAACATTGCTTATAACTTCTATTATTATAGGCTTCCAAGATTTCTTTAGTTGCTTTGAGGTCAATTCAGGACAAAAATCAAGAAAAACAGAGGTTGCAAGATTGTATTGGCCTAGAAAGTAAAAATCTGAGGGTAAACATGAAGTTTCTATCATTGCAAGCAAAGAAAATACACAGTGCTCACTTAGGCTGCTTTTCCAGACTTTCTCATCTGAACCACAAACTTTTCTGGCTTTCCAGTTTATAGTTTAAGACTTCCAGTAAGGGATCAGTATAGTTATTTTGAAAGAAGAAAATATGCTTCAAGATTTAGGGAAAAGAGTGCAATTAAAATATACTATGTTCTACTACTCTTTCAGGTACTTTCCTGGATCTCATTCCAAATTATTACCAACCCATTGACCTACAAATATAGGTCTTTTATGAATAGACTTTATCTGTTGGACCTGTGCTGTGTGAGGCAATTAAGAATAAGCCTTGATCTCTGGATATCAGCCTAAATAAATCTTCTCATGTCTACCTTCCTCACCAATTGGATTGAGTCTTTTCTAGTATATGCTTCTGCACAATTTTGGCACAATTGTACGTACTCCTACAAATATTTTATTGCTATCCACATCCTTTTGACTGAAAAGGTGCTTCTATCCTAGGAGGTGGTAGGAAACTCGAGCTCTGAAAACAAAATAAAACAAATCAAACAAAATAGTCCTGGTTTTTGGCATTCACCAGTGCCCATGTTCAAAATACGACTGTCAGAGCTAATTCCATCTAGCAATGCAACTTTGGGAGAAATACGCAGTTTGCTTTCTGAGGCAATAAGAGCAGGCTACAGAGCACCATCCTATTTATTCTAATTACCTTATTTTTTCAAAGTCTGATATTATTGCAATCTCTCTCGGTGGATCTTTGAGAATACTTAGAACTGATCCAGATCTATTAACTCGAAGCTCTATAAAATTGTGTTTTCACCCAAACCTTTGGGGAGGACCAGAGACATTTGGATATATTCTGATCTCCAAAGCATACTCAGCCAGCCACAATCAGCTTGTATGGGGGATGAGAGACAGGTGCACTCCTGTTACTCACGGTACACATGTTGTTTGGTAAATATATTTTTATTTATTCTCATTTAATAAATCCCCCTTAGTATGAACTAATGAAATTCTAATTAAGAAGAAAAACAAAATGTATAGATTTTCACAAGAAAGGTCAATCTTCTATGGTTGAAGGGATCTAAAGTGAATCTCCATCTGTAGCCTGTGCACACTGGGCTTCTTTATCAGCAGTGTCTTGAATGTCTCTAGTGTCCTTGTTTACATCTGGAAACCTATTTCCAAATTGTTCACAGATTATAAAAGCACTAATTGGTAAGGCTCCCTTTTTTGGTTCATTGATTCCCCCATTCTCTGGCAAGTGTTGATATCTGTTAAAATGCATATCTACTAAAGGCACTGTTTTTAACAAATGTACTTTAAACAGTGTTGTGTTAATTTAAGCTGTGCTTACAATATCAGGGACTCCTGGAATTAAAACAGGCTAGATGTAGTTTTACAGCAATTATGGGACTTAAATTCTGGAATAGCAAGCATGTGAACAGGTGGCTAGATTAAAATGAGGCTTTTTGAGAGTGGAGCTGAAGAAAGTGTGCTCAGGATGTATCCTCTTGGCTATAAATATGCCATTTAGATCCATATTTAGATGTACACTTGGAATGTGAAATAGAATTGTGTCCAGGAGTCAGCAAGTGCGCTGGATGGAAAATCAGAAGATACATTTCACTTTGGCATGTTTCCCGTAACAAATCAGTTATTTATAAATAACTGGGTATAGTCATTTGTGTGTGTGTTGGTGGATTGGATTGAAGACAGGCAGGAATAGGATTGAAACAAACCAAAAAGAAAGTCTAGGCCTACTGATCTTCATTGCATAATCATTGTTTAGTACATGCCTACAGCATTGGTTAGACATTAGTGAGAGAATTACAGTCTCTTCTGGATTGAGGTTTGGATATGTGAAGCTTGGTGAACCTGGGAATTTTAGTAATCTCCCCAAAATAATATCTGTGGAATAATAACTAAAAGGTCTTCATTTTCAAAGGAAAAAGAACATGCCACATTGGGAATTCTGCCTGTAAAAATTATATTTCAGATCAGTTTAAGATATGTTTTAAGTTATCATTTATCTTTACATCTGAAACTTCCTGAAATAATGCATTCTGGTTAGCTTTTAATTTTTGTTTCAGAACTGTTACAATGGGAATGGCACATGTAATTTTATACAGTTGCTGATTTCTTGTTTTACCTGAAATATTTTGACTTGGAAAAGTCATATTTGCCTGTATGTATTCCATCTTCGGTTGTGATATGTACCATGCTGATATGTATTTCCTATTTCCCTTCTCCATTTCCCTTCAGGTTCCACTTATTTTTTATTCTTGATGATTCTTTTACTTTGAAAAATCAGAGGTAAATTTATTTATGGAGATTTTAACTTTTCTTCTCCCTCCCTTCCCCCTTCCCTCCCTTCTTCCTTCTTTCTTTTTCACATTTTTGCAGTGGCACAAAATCCCACCTGGATCCCCTTCCCTGTCCCCTTTATGAAACAATGGCCTTAATTTATCTTTAAGTACTGGTGAAATTCTTTGAAGACAGGGGAATGGAATAGAGAAAAATACTCCATCACTGGCAAAGGGGACAGAAAATTGAGCTCGGCCCCCAACTACAGCTGGGGGTAAAACAGAAAAGCTGAAATGTCCACACCCCCAAGACCAGGAAAAAAGAATCTTCCTAAGGCTGAAGTTCAATCAGAACAAAACTGAAAGCATTGTTTTGGTTTGCTAAAGCTGCCAGAATGCAGTCTACCAAAAATGGATTGGCTTTTACAAAAAAGCTTTATTAGGTCACAAGTTCAATTCCATGACCATGGAAATGTCCAAAATAAGGTAAGAAGAAGATGACACTTTCACTGAAGAAAGGCCGATTGGATCCAGGCTCTTCTGTCACAAGGGAAGGCACATGGCTACGTCTGCTAGCTCTTATTTCCTGGGTTGGCTTCAAAATGGCTCTCTCAGCTCCTGAGGGTCTTTCTGGCTTCTGCTGGGGCATTTTCTTTCTTGGCTTCTCTTGCCTCCTGGACTTTCTTAAAGGATTCTAGCAAGCAGATCAAGACCCACCTTGAATGGGCAGGGTTACCACATCTTCACAGAAACAACCGAATTAAAAGGTTCCACCCAACAATAGCTCTACCCCCATAAGATTGCATTAAAAGAATATGGCTTTTCTGAGGTACATAACAATTTCACTCCAGCACATCCTCCATGCCCCCTAACACTGGATCAACAAGTTTCAGTGTGCTGTACTTCTGGGAGCTGCCAAAGTATGATGACAGACCGACTTTTAAAGGGAATTTGAGGTGGAGCAAATACTGAGAAAACCCTTTGGCAAACCAGTTCCCATCTCCAAACTATCGCCACAGGAATTTAAAGTGTATGGTTCACTGAGGGTATCCATGGCAACAAAATCCTTAAACTCAGACTAATCTCTGACTAGACTAACTCGAACCCCATAATAAAAGCCTAGTAGAATGAAAGGAATGCCTTTTCCACGTATAAAATCTATTTTCTTCAGTCTATATCATTCTACACAAGCTATCCATCATTTAACAAAATATTAGGATGCACACAAAAAAGGCAAGGAAAAACACACTGCTAAGAAATAAAATCATGAACATAGCTACTATTGAATATGACACAGATAGTAGAACTATCTGACGTGGGATGATTTAAAATAATAATGTGGCACATTAAGAATCTATTGGACAGAACTACCAGGGACAACTAATCAGGGGAGAGAGACAAGTGATAAGGGGTAGTTTTGATTTGATATTTAGTGAGGCTGTATTTATTAGCTTTTTGTCTCTATGGACCAATGAAAATTGTCTGAAATTGAGAGTACTGCTGATTGTACAACCAAGTGAGGATACTTTAAGACATGGTTTGGTTATTTTAGACATTATCCATGGTGCCCAATAGCTGGAGAAAGCTAAAGGGTACAATGACTGAGAAACAGAATGTCGAACTGTGATTTATTCATATGCTCAAATGTGGTGTGGCTACAAAAAGGAAGGATGTTGAGAGGCATGCAAGGAACAGAATAAACATTGGGGACAATGTGTTGTACAAAATAAGCCAGAAACCAAAGAGCAAATATGGTAAGGTCTCTTTCAGAAAATACTTTTAAGATAATTGGAGCCTAGATTGTAAGCCACAGTAACAGCCACACTTAAAGTTGTAAGTGCATTTCTAGATTCTGAGACACTGAGCTATATGTGTACCAGCTGGCATTTCCCTTGATCTTTGAGTAACTCTGTTATATTAAGACCCAGAAATGGAGTGATGCAGCCCTGAAAGTTAGCGTATATACAACAACGATTAAAGTAACTGAAAAAGAGATCAGGCCTCAACTAGAGATAAAAATGAAGCCAATCTGTTTGGGACTAAGGTAAGTCAGAATGCAGGGGAAAAGATGCTAGTGTATATACTCTAGATTTTCACCTACTGTGGTAGTTAGTTTCAGGTGTCAACTTGGCCAGGTGAAGGTGCTTAGTTCTATTGCTGTGGACATGAGCCAATGCATCTGTCACTGATTACATCTGCAGTCAGCTAGGAGGCATGCCTGCTGCAATGAATGATGTTTGATTTAATTGACTGATGCTTAAATTAAAGAGCTCAACATAGCACAGCCCAAGTAGCTCGGCATACCTCATCTCAGCACTTGCAGCTCAGCCCAGGCCTTTGGAAATACAGAAAGGAATCACCCTGGGGAAAGTTGTTGGAACCCAGATGCAATGAAGGAGAAGTAAAGACCTTCTCAGAAAAGAACACGGAGACTTATTGCTAGCTGACTTTCACTACAAATGTTAAAGAAAATTCTTCAAGAAGAAAGAATTATATCAGATAGAAACCTGGGCCCACTCAAAGAAATGAAAAGAGTTGTAGATGGAATAGTGGTTAAGTAAAACCACTTTTCTTATTTTTAATTGTTTTAAAATATAACTGATTGCTTAATGAAAAATAGCATTTTGTATTTATAGGACATATAAACATAAAATTGATTATGAAAATAATATTAAGAATAAGAGGGAAGTATTGAGACTCCACTATTAGAAGGCCTATATGTGGGATTATATTTGATAATAGACTCTGATTAAAGATATATCCATTAAACCCTAGGATAACCACTAAAAATTTCAAGAAGGGGTATAAATAAGTCAAATTAAAAATAAATTGAAATAAAAAATATTGAATGCAATTTGTTTTAGTTTATTAATGCTGCTGGAAATGCAATATATCAGAAATGGGTTGCATTTATAAAGGGAATTTATTGTTACAAGTCTACAGTTCTAAGGCCAAAAAATGTCCAAACTATGGCATTCAGAGAAAGATACCTTGTCTCAAGAAACAGCTGATGATGTTTAGGGTCTCTCTGTCAGCTGGGAAGGCACATGGAAATGCCTGCTAGCTTTCTCTCCTGGCTTCTGGGTTCAAATGGTTTCCATGGGGGCATTTTCTTTCTATATCTTCAAAATTCTCTATCAGGTCTGAAACTTTTTCCAATGTGATTCCCTTTTAAAGGACTCCATGAATCAGATTAAAGCTCACCTTGAATAGGCAAAGACAAATCTCCATGGAAACCACCTAATCAAAGGGTTCCACACACATGGAAGGGTTCCATGGAAGCAACTTAATCAGAAAGATTCTGCCCTACAATATTGAATTAGGATTAAAAAATATGGCTTTTCTGGGGTACTCAGCAGTTTCAAACAGGCACACAGGTGTTAATTTCAGGGAAAGAAATTTGTTCTAAGACATGGTATCATAGGAGTAATGCATACATAGCACATCCTAGTTACCTCAGTTTATGATTGAATAAATGAGCAGAGAGCCATTTTACCTTTTCCAGGTTTGACCACTCCAAATAGAAAGAAATAAAAATTGAAACCAGTCTTTGTGACCTAAATTGAGTAATTCTAAGTAAAAAACAAAACAAAACAAAAATTAGAAAAACTGTATTCAATAAACACAAGAAGGAAAAAAGCAAAAAGGAATTAAGAACAGATGGAACAAAGGGAAAACAGATAGCAAGAGGGTAAACGCTAAGCTTACCATATTATTAAGCAGGTTAAATGTGAATGGTTTAAATACACTAATTAAAAGTCACAGATGATCAAATGAGATGAAAAAGAAAACCCTCCTATAAAGTTTTCTACAATATGGTAATGCAAACAGTACCAAAATAAAGTGACTATATTAATATGAGAACAACTGGAATTCAGAGCAAAGAACATTATTAGGGATAAAGAGGGGCAATACATAATAATAAAGAAATCAATTCCCCAGGAGAATGTAACATTCCTAAATGCATAGGCACCTAACAACAGACATTCAAATACATGGTGCAAAAGCTGAAAGAACTGATAGGAAAAAGATACAAATAAAAAACCATATCTTGAGTGTAAATAAAGCGTTTGATTAAATGAGTAAAACAAAAATTAGTAAGGGTAAAGATTACCTAAATAATAATATCAACCAACGTGATAGAATTGATGCAGCAAAAGAGGAAGATACATTGTTTCCAAACATACATAGAACATTCACCAAGATAGAGCATATTCTATAAACCTTAAACATAAACAATAGACAACATTCAAAGCACTTTTTTTTTTTAACAAAACAGAAGGATATCTTCAAGTATTTTAAAATTAAACAAAGCACTTCTAAATAATCTGTGGGGCAAAGAGGGTCTAGGTAGTTATATCTCTATTGACACCACATACATCAAAAGTATAATAAGGGAATGTTATGACAACCTTTATGATAATTCAATAACAGATAAAAATGGACCAATTCCTTGACAATTGAAACTCACTCAAGAAAAAGTAGATAACCTGGGTGGCTCTGTACATATTGAGAAATTGAATTCATAATTAAAAAAAATTCATTAAAGAAACTCTGCACTCCCAAATCATGCACTGGTGAATTCTACCAAATGCTTTAGGGAGAAATAATGCCAAGATTACATAATCTTTTCCAGATAATAAGAAACCCTTCCAATTCATTTTTTGAGGCCAGCATACCCAAAAACAAAAACTGAAGTCATTACAAGAAAGAAAGATGCAACAAATATCTCTCATGATCATGGTTGCAAAGAGTCTCAATAAAGTATTATCAAATCAAATAAAAAATACATGAAAGCATAATGCACCACAGTCAAATGGGATATATTGTAGGAATACAAGGCTGGTTCAAGATTAGGAGGAAAAAACCAATGCAATTGACAAACTAAAGAAGAAAACAGCCATATGTTTTTTCCAATAGATACAGAAAAAGTACAATATCCATGCATGATAAAATCTCTCAGTGAACTAGGAATGAAAGTATTCCTCAATGTGATAAAGGGAATCTACAAAAACTATAACTAACATATTTTATGGTGAAAGACTATTACAATCAGGAATAAAGCAAGGGTGCCTCTCTACCTGCTTTCATTCAATTTCCTACTGGAAGCCATAGCCAATCCTGAAAAGGAAGCAAAAGAAATAAAAGACATGGATTGTAAAAGAGTAAATAAAACTGTGTCTTTTTACAGACAATGTCATTTTGTTAGATAAACACTCCCAAATAACATATCAAAAAATCCTAAATCTAAGAAGTGAGTTTAGCAAGGTTTTAGGATATGAGTTCAATATATAAAAGCAATTGCATTCCTATATACCAATAATGAAAATCAGAAATTTGAAATAGAAAAAAAAATGGTATTTTCAATAGTACCAAAATTAAAATACTTAGTGTATTAGTCAGGGTTCTCTAAGGAAACAGAACAGACAGAAAATATCTGAATATTATGAGATGTTTATAAGCATTGTCTCATGCAACTGTGGGGAGGCACAAGTCCAAATTCCAAAGGGCAGGCTGCAAGCCAGGAACTCCCATGAAGGTCCCTGATGAAATCTTCCAGGAAAAGCTGGCTGGCTGAAATAGAGATGGAAATTTTCTCTTCTGACTGCTGAAACCATCACTTCTCCTTTTAAAGCCTTTCACTGATTGGATAAGACATTTCTCATTGTTGAAGGCAATTTCCTCAGTTGATTGTAGATGTAATCAGCTATAGATGCAATGAGCATACTGATGATTTAAGTCCACACAATATCCTCACAGTAACAGTCAGGCCAGTACTTGCTTAACTGAACGACTGGACACCAGAACCTGGCCAAACTGACACATGACCCTAACTATTACACTGAATATTAATCTAAAACTGTAAGCAGAGTGTATGCTGCAAACTACAAAATACTGATGAAACAATCAAAGAAGAAACCTATGGGGAGCTACATAATGTATGGGAATTATATAACACAAAAGGGTTAGAAAACTGAAAATTGTTAAGATGTCAATTTTTCAAGTTGGTTTATAGATCCAATCTAAATAAAATCCCAGCAGGCTTATTTGAAGATATCAAGATGATTCTAACATTTATATAGAAAGGCAAGGGAGCTAAAATAGTCAAATAATTCTAATAAAGAAGAAAAAGATTTGGAAGACTAATCTTATCTGATTGTAAGATTATATAAATTGCGGTAATCAAGAGAGTGTAGTATTGCAAAAGATCAGTGAAATGGGATAAGAAATAGATCCCCACACATGTTGTCAAGCTACTTTTTCACAAAAAGGTTAAGGCAATTCTATGGAAAATGGGTAGTTCTTTCAACAAATGGGGTTGGAAGAGTTGGATGTCCATATACAAATAAAATAAAACACTACACAAATCTCATATTTTTTACCCACTTATTCACAGCCATTCATAAGTCTAATGTAAGTCTTGTAGAAAAGAATAGGAAAATATTTTAGTGACCTGGGGTCAGCAATAAGATTTTAGATTTTAGATTTGACAACAAAACATCTAACATAAACTGATGCCAACATAATGAATTGGACAAATTGGGCTTTATGAAAATTAAAGCATAATTAGAAACCAAATCAAAGACAGGAAAAAAATAGTTGCAATTTCAAATGCATGGCAAAGATTTGTATCCAGAGTTATAACGGAATGTCAAAACTCAACAATTGGAAAACAAATAATTTGATTAAAAAATATTAGCAATAGATCTTAACAGACACTTCATCAAAGAACATATACAGAGGGTGCACATTCAGTAGTTAGACTTCCCACCTTCCATGCAGGAGACCCAAGTTTGATTCCCAGACCATGAACTCCCCACCCCCAAAAAAGAATATATACAGATGTCAAATGATCACTTATGAAGCTAAATATCATCAGATATTAGGGAAAAACAAAAGAAACTTGTGATGAAATATCAATGTGCACCTATTAGAATGACTATAATTATAAAAACTTACAGTGCCAAATGATGGTGAGGATGCAGAGAAAGGAAACTTCTATAAATTGCTGGTAGAAATTTGAAATGGTATATCACTTTGGAAACATATTTGGGAGTATTATAAAGTTAGATATATTTACCATCTAGCCCAGCAATCCTTCTAGAAGAAAAATAAAAATTTATGTTCAAACACAAACCTGTATGTAAATCCCCAGAGCAGATGAATTTATAATCACCAAAATCTGCAAACTACCCAAATTTCTTTCACTGGTAAATATGTAAATAAACTGTGGTACATCCAAACAATGAAATACTAATCAAGAATAAAATAAATGAACTTTAAAAAAAATTTCTTTATTGTATAGTATAGCATATATACAAAGCAAAGAAAGAAAAAAGCAATAATTTTCAGAGCACTCTTCAACAAGTAGTTACAGGACATATCCCAGAGTTTGTCATGGGCCACCATACCATCCTCTCAGATTTTTCCTCCTAGCTGCTCCAGAATATAGGAGGCTAGAAGGAGTAAATATTGTTTTTATCATTACAATCGACTTTTTTTTCTTTTCTGTGATAAATAACATATATACAAAAGAGCAATAAATTTCAAAGCACAGCACAATAATTAGTTGTAGAACAGATTTCAGAGTTTAGTATGGGTTACAATTCCACAGTTTTAAGTTTTTACTTCTAGCTGCTCTAAGATATTGGAAACTAAGAGAAACATCAGTTTAATGATTCAGCAGTCATTTTCATTTTTTAAACCCTACCTTCTCTTTATAACCCCAACATCACCTTTGATCTTTTTATCCCGCTCTTTATGGGTATTTGGGCTATGGCCACTCTAACTTTTTCATGTTAGAAGGGGCTGTCAATAATATGGGGTAGGGAGATGGAACTAGCTGATGTTCTGGAGAGGCTGGCCCCTTGAGGTTTCAGGTCTTATCGAGTCCAGGAACCCATCCTGATTGTAGGTTTCTGGAAGGTTACCCTAGTACACGAAACCTTTGTAGAATCTTATATATTGCCCTAGGTGTTCTTTAGAATTGGCTGGAATGGTTTTGGTTGGGGTTTGGCAAGTTATGATAGGTAGCAATGTCTAACTGAAGCTTGCATAGGTAGGAGGGACCTCCAGAGTAGCCTCTTGACTCTATTTGAACTCTCTCAGCCACTGATAGTTTATTAGTTACACTTCCTTTCCCCCTTTTGGTCAGGATTGAATTGTTGATCCCAGGGACCCAGGGCCAGACTCATCCCTGGGAATCATCTCCCACATCTCCAGGGAGAGCTTTACCCCTGGATGTCATGTCCCCAGTAGTGGGGAGGGCAAAAGATTTCATTTGCAGAGTTTGGTTTAGAGAGAGTGAGGCTATATCTGAGCAACAAAAGAGGTCCTTCAGAAGTAATTCTTAGGCACACCTATCCTAGGCTAAGCTTCTCTGCTACCTATAAACTTCACAAGAGTAAGCCACAAGATCAAGGGCTTGGCCTATTGATTTGGGTGTCCCCAATGTTTGACACAGTATCAGGGGATTCCCTGATGGTAAAGTTTAATAGTCCCCTATTTTTTCTCCTATCCCTTAAGGGACTTTGACAATGACTTCTGATAATCTGCTTATTATATTCTAGGATGTATCCTAGAATAAGATAATCTATATAGTATTAAAGGCCCTCGTTCTTATTCTGGGCTCCCTGTATTTCAGTTGTTCAAATGAGCGATTCAGACAGGTTGAGTTAGATTATGTGCTACAGGAAATTTAGGTTCCAGACAAAAATAAACCTTTCTTTCTTTGGTCTCAAAGAGTAGGTGTGATTCTAAAATACAGTGTCTTCCTTACCCAAATGTTCTAAATTATCTTAATCCTGACCTGACCAGCTTCATTCTTATCTCTAAATACAAGGTTATAGATATATGAAACAGCCTCTCCAAATCCAGAAATTATAATTACCACTCTGGACTAAATGTGTCTGCAATAAGAGCTTAACAATCTAGGCCCTTGTTTTCTTATAAGCATTTTCTAAAGGAGACCATACTATAATTGTTCTTTTGTTTCTGGCTTATTTTTGCCTCACCAAATGTCCCATAGATTCATTCACATCATTGCATGCCTCATAATTTTGTTCTTTTTGTAGCAGCACAATATTTGATCAAATGTATACACCTTCATTAGCTAACCTACCCTTCAGTTAGTGCATCTTTCAGCCAATGAATGAACTTTTGATTCATGCAACTACTTGGATGAATTTCAAATGCATTTTGGTAAGTCTAATGAGCCTGACCCAAAGACTATTACATATTTATATGACATTCTGGAAAGGAAAAACTACAGGGATGAAAGATAGATCCCTGGTTATGGGGATTGAGGGTTTAGGGAGGGATTGACCAAGAAATACGAGGAGGGTATAATTTTGTGAACAATGGAACTGTTTGGTATCATGAATCTTGTGATGGAAATATGACACTATGCCCATAAAAGCATATATCATAAGTAATGAGTTATTCTCTTTGTTACAAAATAAAGGGGAAAATTATCTCAATTCCTTGAATAAATACATCAAATTCTCTGGGGATGAGATTTTAGCATCACTCAGAGAATTCCAATATGCAGCTAAAACAGAGATCCTCTGCTAATGTTGCCATTTGCATTGGTGAAATTATCATATATTAAGCATTGAATCATTAAGAGTCTTTTAAAAATTCTGAGGATTTTTAAAGTTCTCCCAGTGATTCTAACATGTAGTAAATTTGGGAGCAACCAACTGATCTAGAGCAGTGTTTCTTAACTTTAGCCTGCATCAGAATCATCTGAAAAACTTGTTAAAAACAGAGATCCCTGGACCTCACACCCAGAGATCCTGTATCAGTCTGGAATGGACCGCAGGATGTGCACATCTCACAAGTTCCCAAATGTTGCAGTTCTATGATCATTCTTTGATGCGCAGAGCTTCTCAAATGTTAGTGCTCATAAAATCACTAGAGAAAAAAATAAAGATTCAGTCTGGAATGAAGCCTAAAGGCTCTGCATTTCCACCAAGCTCCCAGGTGATGCTAATGGGCCAAATACTACACTTCGAGTAGCAAGAGTCTCTAAAGTCTCATATAGTTCATGAAGCAGTAGCAGCAGGTGGTGATTTTTGTGTACCTTTAAGGTTTGAGAAGTACTGCCTTAGAAGCTGGAGAGTGATAAGCATTGTAGTTTCAACAATCTGACTTTCTAGTGATCAACACACTCAAGAAGCATCTTGCAAGATGGTTTGAAGAATGCATAAAGGCTTCAAGTGATTTTTCAAAGTGCATCTCAGCTAAAATGTGTCAATATTTTTCTAGTCAACACACCACTCTCTAGGTGGTGTCTGGCAGGCCCTGCCAGGATCACTCTCTCTGATTGTGGTAGGCATTCATTTTGGCCCCTGTGATCTTCACCTGCTGGTGTTATACCTGTGAATATGTCATGTCACACAGTAAAAGGGAATTAAGGTCTCCAACACTGAGATGGGGAGGCTAACCAAGTGGGCCCAACGAAAGCATCCGGGCCCATAAACGTAGAAGGAGAAGGCAGACGGGTCGGTGAGAGAGATGTTGTGAGGACTCGACCTGCAATTTCTGGCTTTGAAGATGATGGAAGGGGGCCATGAGCCAAGCAGTGTGGACCTCTAGAAGCTGGGAATGGCCCTTAGCTGAGAGCCAGCAGGAAAACAAGGGAACAACCACAAGTAACACAAGTTTGCCAAGAACCTGAATGAGCAAGGAAATGGGTTCTCTCCTGGAGCCTCCAGAAAGGAGTTTGCCTGCTGACGACTTGATTTTAGCCTGGTGAAGCCTGTACTGGGCTTCTGACCTACAGGTAAGATGCTTGGTGTGTCTTGCTTTAAGTTACCAAGTTTGGGTTAACTTGTTAAAGCAGCAATAGAAAACTAACATACCCACCTATTTCACTCTTTCATTGTTGATCATACCCCATTGGAAACCATTTTCATTTTCATTTGACTACCATCTTCATTTGAATAAGAGTTTCAATAAGACTGCAGTAAAATTCTTCTAACCTGAAAGCTATATTTTCACTTTATGGTGGTTGCATATTTGTGCTGTCTTACATTATGGGTTGATTCTAAAATATAATTCTCGGTTAGCAATATTTCTTTTCTTTCTGAGTTTCAAGTTTCCTGTGTGTAGTGGCTTTATGTACTGACAAAAATATTGATGGTTTAAAATTGTACATATATGCATGTTTATATATATATATATACACACACACATTTATATATATACATGCCCACCTAAAAGTTAACTTTTCAGATAAAATGAAACAGAAATATAGAAAGTGCTTTTTTAAGTTTTAATATTTAATATAAAGGTAAATATATTAATAAAAAGTTGCTTGCTGCCTTAATAATCTAGAAGAACTTTCCTGACCAATATCTACACTTGCTTCCTGGGTGATATTCTCTCAGAGGGCTTTTATTTTCCCTACCATAACACTTAAAACAATTATTTATTTTGTCTTCCTCACTATATTCCAAACTCATGAGGGTGGAAGAAAACTTGTTTATTTTTGTTCACTATTGTATCGTCCATGGTTTGCTCAGCATGTAACAGTTGGATATTAATTGAATGAACAAATAAATGATAGGAAATGAGCTCAACACGTATGATTTAAAACAGTCACATAACCAGGACACGTGGAAAGTAGAATGGTTCAGTAATGACTGTAGGAAACCAGTCGTCACGTTTCTCCTAAGCATCAGATGTATATGGCTGCTTGCTTTGCTACTCCTCCATTGTGGAGATAAAGCTAAACATCTGCCTTTGCTGACACAAACTGAGTTTTTCTCTGCATTTAGCTTCAACTTCCCAAGAGAATGGTTCCAATTGGGTGGCTTATTTCTATCTGGTATATTTATCCCTCTTGTGCACACCTTGTCAAAGGCTATTAACTGGCCTAAGAAGAGTGTTCGTGGAGCAGCTTCCTCTCCCTAATCCAGTCAAGTGTTTCCAGAGAGGTGAGGTCATCTCTTAAACAGAATTGTGTGGTTTCTTCCTAGGGTTATAACAGGTGTGGGTCCCTAAGTACTAAATTCCAAAGGAAAATGAATAAAGTTATTGTTAAATAACTCCTGATTAAGTCAAGCTTCTAGTAGAGGAAAGCCAAAAGTAAATGAAAGAGTGCTTACTCTTATATATATATATATATATATATATATATATACATATATATATTTTTTTGCATGGGCAGGCACCGGGAAATGTATTACTCTTACATTTAAAAAATTTAACTTTTAATTCATT
>PVIY010034482.1:0-27082 GCA_004026745.1 Myrmecophaga tridactyla
GACACTTTGTCTCATTTCACTCTTCCCCCTTTTGGTCGAGAAGGTTTTCTCAATCCCTTGATGCTGAGTCTCAGCTCATTCTAGAGTTTTTCTCAATCCCTTGATGCTGAATCTCAGCTCATTCTGGGATTTCTGTCCCACGCTGCCAGGAAGATCCACACCCCTGGGAGTCATGTCCCACGTAGACAGGGGGAGGGTGATGAGTCTGCTTGCTGCGTTGGCTGGAGAGAGAGGCCACATCTGAGCAACAAAAGAGGTTCTCTTGGGGGTGAGTCTTAGGCTTAATTTTAAGTAGGCTTGACCTATCCCCTGTGGGGTTAAGTTTCATATGAACAAACCCCAAGACTGGGGGCTCAGCCTATAGCTTTGGTTGTCCACACTGCTTGTGAGAATATCAAGAATTCAACTTGGGGAAATTGAGTTTATCCCCCATTCTCACCATTCCCCAAAGGGGACTTTGCAAATACTTTTCCACTCACTGAACAAATCACTCTGGGATTCATCAGGGCATCACCTGGGCAAACCAACAAACTATCATGTCCTATACAAAGTTCAATGTACTTAAGGTGTTCAATCAACTATCTACATAAGTTATATTAGGAGATGCACTAGTCAAAGTATAGATTTGTACCAAATAAACATTTTTTGCTTTAGTCTCACACATTAGTTGAAATTTTAAAATATTAATTACCTTCTATTTTCAGCACTCTGCGGTAATGACATTCCTTTGTTCTTCCTCATGCAAAAACATTTTTAAATTTGTACATTTAGTCACTATCATTATACACTCTAGGCATTCCTAGATTACACCATCTCAATCTTTATCGTCTATCTTTCTTTGTGATTTCATTTATGCCCCAGCCCTCCTCCCTCTATCATTCTCATATACAGCTTCATTCAGTGTTTTAACATAATTGTATTACAGTTAGGTAATATTGTGCTGCCCATTTCTGAGTTTTTATATTCAGTCCTGTTGTACAATCTGTATCCCTTCAGCTCCAATTACCCAATATCTTACCCTATTTCTATCTCCTGATGGTCTCTGTTACCAAAGAAATATTCCAAGTTTATTCACTAATGTCAGTTCATATCAGTGAGACCATACAGTATTTGTCCTTTTGTTTCTGGCTAATCACTCAGCATAATGTCCTTAATGTCCATTCATGTTGTTACATACTTCATAACTTTATTCTGTCTTACAGCTGCATAATATTCCATCTTATGTAAATGTCACAGTTTGTTTAGTCAACTGTCTGTTGATGAACATTTTGGCTGCTTCCATCTCTTGGTAATTCCACCAGCCTTTCTTGAATCGAGCTTTCTTTCCCTGGATGTCTTAGTTTGGACATTTTTGTGGCCTTAGAATGGTAAACTTGCAACTTAATAAATTCCCCTTCTTAAAAGCCATTCCATTTCTGGTATATTGCATTTTGGCAGCTTTTACAAACTAAAGCAGATTTTGGTACTGGAGAAGTGGGGTGCTGCTGCAGTTTGCAAATACCAAACATGTTTGAATGGCTTTTTTAATGGATAAGGGGAAGATTCTGGAAGAGTTGTGAGGAGCTTGATAGAGAAGGCCTAGAATGCTTTGAAGACACTGTTGGTAGAAATGTGGACTCTAACGATACTTCTGATAAGGCCTTAGAAATGGTGCATGTGTTATTACAAATGGGAAGGAATGTGATCCTTGTTTTAAAGTGGCAAAGAATCTAGCAAAATTCACTGGCTTTGGATGGAATGCAGATCTTAAAGGCCATGAAGTTGGATATTTGCAGAAGAGATTTCCAAATTAAACGTGGAAAGTGCAGCCTGGTTTCTCCTTGCAGCTTATAGCAAAATGTGACAGTAAAGAGATAAGCTGAGAACTGAACTCTTGGTACAAAGAATCCAGAAATCGATGTTCTGGAAAATTCTGGGCTCCCAGAAAGGGAGAACCCAGATAATAGTGCCCCATGTGAAAAATTAACCAAACATGGAATCAGTCAGCCATTTCAGAAAAAGCCAGTATTAGAGATGGAGTTATCTAGGTAAGATTTGTGGAAAGTCCTATTGTCTGATGGTTATGAGTGCAGCATACTGCAGAGAAAAGCAACTAGAGTGCTGTGGGATCTGTGTAAATGGAATCACTGCCAGTCTGGACTAAAAGGGACAGAAAAGGGACAAATTGAGGAAAAATAACTTCAAAGGCAGAATCATGGAAGTTAAGGTCTGAGCCTGGAAACCTCCAGCCAGGAGAGTGGACTCACCCATGCACTTGGAGAGGGTGAGTTTGCTCCAAAGGCAGAGAGTAGGGCTTCCACCTCAGTGCTGTAGAAGAGGTGTGCCCCAGGCCTCTGAGAGGGTGGAGCACATTCCTTGGGGATTGGGGGGAGCCTGGCTGCCACTCCATTGTTCTGGAGAGATTGAGTGTGTGCCTTGGAAATGGCAGAGATCCTGGGTGCTGCCCCTATGTGTGGAGAGGCTGGAGTCAAGAAAAAGGTACCCCCCAGGTTGCATTTGGAGAGAACTTGGCTGCTGCTGCATAGGCCCTTGGAAAGTGTGGGACTGCCATTTTCGAAAGCCCTGAGGATAAATAACTCTCAGACCTTGAAATCTAAAGACATTTGCCCTGCAGGTTTCCAGAACTGTTTGGGTCCTGTGATCCCTGTGTTCCTTCCAGTTTCTTCCTTTGGAAATGGAAATATGTATGCTACGACTGTCCCTTCTTTGTATATTGGCAGCAGATGACTTGCTCTGAGTTTTACACGTCCAGAGCCAGAGGGGAATTTTGCCTTAGGACAGACCATGCCTTTGATGAGATTTTATACTGTTTCTGACTTTGTATTGTATTTGTATTGTTACTAAATTGGTTTAAGTCTTTATGATATTGTTATGGAATGAATGCATTTCACATTTGGAAAGAACATGTCTTTTTGGGGTCCAAAGGGTAGAATGTGCTGGTTTGACAATATCATGTGCCCAGAAAAACCATGTTTTAACTCTGAGTCAATCTTGTGGAGGTGACTGCTTCTTTTAATCCTAATTCAACACTATAGGTTGGAAACTTTTGATTACATTATCTCCACAGAGATGTAATGCACCAATTGTGGGTGTGACCTTTTGATTATATGGAGGTGTGACTCCACCCATTCCAGGTGGGTCTTAATTAGTTTACTAGAGTCTTTAAAAGGGGAGAAATTTGGCGAAACTTCAGAAATGAAAGAGCTGACAGAAACTTCAGAGCAGGGCTGATGCAGATTCTGACACTTGGAGAACAGAGACATGGGTGTTTGGAGATGCTAGGAGCCCAGCAGACATTGCCGTGAGATGTTAAGCAAGCCTGAACCTGGTGAGAGCCAAGGGAAGTCAAGAGATGAAAGCCAGCCCTGGAAAAGCAAAGTGAGGAACTCTTCAGCCCACAGGAACAGAGGCTGAAAGCAACAGAGCCCTGGAGCAAGGGACCAGCAGATGCCAGCCACGTGCAGCTGACAGAGGTGTTTCTGACCCATTGGCTTTCCTTCAATTAAGGTATCTTTCCCTGGATGTGTTAGTTTGGACATTTGTATAGGCTTAGAACTGTAAACTTGTAACTTATTAAGTTCCCTTTATAAAAGCTGTTCCAATTCTGGCGTATCGCATTCTGGCAGCTTATAAACTAATATACCATCACAATCAAGTTTAGAACATTTTCATTACTCCAAAAAGACAAATAATAAATAGATATAAAAGTAGAAAACCCAAAACACCCCATAACTTCCCCGCCCCCCCATTATTGACCCCTAGTATTGGTGTGGCACATTTATCACTGTTGATGAAGGATTAAGATATTACTGTTAACTGTAGCTGACAGTAGCTTGCAATACTTTTTCCCCATACACCACTCTATTATTAACTCTTTGTATAAGTGTCATATATTTGTTCTAGTTCATGAAAGAACTTATTTATATTTGTAGTCATCGTAAACATTGTCCACTACAAGATTCACTGTGTTATACATTCCCATATTTTAACCTCTAACCTTCCTTTTTGGTGACATACATGACTAAACAACCCCTTTCAACCATATTCACATACAATTCAACACTATTACTTATAAACCCAATAACAAACTACTGTCATCTGTACACTTCTGAACATTTACGTTCAAATTCATTAAAAATTGTGTACATATTAGGCAATTGTTCTCCATTCTCTGGCCTCATTCCATCTCTTGGTAACCTATATTCTAAGTTTTATGACTGAGTTTACATATAATTGGTTCATACTAGTGATCTCACACAGTATTTGTCTTTTGTGTCTGACTTACTTCACTCAGCATAATGTCCATCCTTGTTGTCACTTGCTTCAGGACTTCATTCCTTCTTACTGCTGAATAACATTCCATCATATGTACATACCACATTTTGTTTATTCGTTCATCAGTTGATGGACACTTGGATTGTTTCCATCCTTTGGCAATTGTGAATAATGCTGCTATGAAATTCGGTGGGTAAATGTCTATTTATGTCCCTGCTTTCAGGTCTTCTGGATATATAGCAAGTAGTGGAATTGCTGGATTGAGGGCAACTGAATATTTAATATCTGAGGAACCGCCAAACTATATCTACAGTTTTACATTTTACATTCCCACCAGCAGTGAATAAGTGTTCTTATTTCTCTACATCGTCTCTAACACTTATGGTTTCTTGTTTAATAGCAGGCATTCTAATGGGCGTGAGATAACTCATTGTGGTTTTGATTTGCATTTCCCTAATAGCTAATGAAGCATCTTTTCATGTGCTTTTTAGCCATTTATATTTCCTCTTTGGAGAAATGTCTATTCATGTCCTTTGCCCATTTTATAATTGTTTTTTATTGTTTCTATATATTATATATATAATCTGGGTATCAAACCCTTATCAGAATATTTCCAAATATTTTTTTCCCATAGAGTTAGCTGCCTTTTCACCCTTTGGGCAAAGTCCTTTGAAGCACAGAAGTATTCAGTCTTGAGGAGGTCCTATTTATTTTTTCTTCTGTATTTGCAAATGCTTTAGGTATAAGGTTTAAGACGCTACCTCCTATCACTAGGTCTTGAAGACGTTTCCCTATATTTTCTTCTAGGAGTTTTATGATACTGGCACTTATATTTAGGTCTTTGATCCACTTTGAGTTAAATTTTTAAAGGGTGTGAGGTAGGTGTCCCCTTTGATTCCTTTGGATATGGATATTCAGTTCTCCCAAGACCATTTATTGAAGAGATTATTCTGTTCCAGTTTAGTGGATTTGAGAGCCTTGTCAAAAACCAATTGACTGTACATCTGAGGGTCTATTTCTGAACTTTTAGTTTGATCCCATTGATCAGTAAGTCTATCTTTATGTCCATATCATGTTCTTTTGACCACTGTGGCTTTATAATAAGCCTTAATATCAGAAAGTGTGAGTCTTCCCACTTTGTTCTTCTTTTTCAATACCCTACTGTTTTTAAGTTGCCTTTTACTTGATTCAGCACTTGCCCTGTTACTGCAACCCTTTAACTGTTTCCTGAAGTATTGAGAAAGAAGGTTCTATCAGCTCTTGTTTGCTACTTAAAACTTTCTGTAGGAAGACAGAACCCCTGAGCAGCTCACTCTGCCATCTTGATAACTGAAAGCCCTATGTAAACCAAGTTGGTAGGAAGTTTTCCACATTCTAGATAATTGCTGACTGTATCAGAAATGGTATCACTTATCATGTTTCTCTGTCCCCTGTATTTTCTGTAAGTTGGTAATTTATTAATTTGTGTTTGATTTCTGGTAAAAAAAAATTCATAAGTTGTATGTACTTCCATTAGAAGGCATGTGGTGGCTTGGAGCTATGTGCCCCAGAAAAACATTCTCTTAAGCTTAATTCATTCCTATTGAGTCTGAACTCATTGTATTTAGGACCTTTTGATGACATTACTTCAGTTAAGGTGTGACCAAACTGAATCAGGAATCGGTCTTAAACCTGTTATTGAGGTAATTTATAAGAGAACGAGATTCAGACAGAGAGAGAGAGAGAGAGAGAGAGAGAGAGAGAGAGAGAGCGCTATGGAAAGAAGCCAGAAGTCAAGAGAACCCAGAAAAGCCAGGGGAGGCTGCTATGTGCATTGCAATGGGACAGAAAAGCCAAGGACTAAGGATTTCCAGCAGCCTCCCCAAAATGCCATAATCTTCTGGGAGAAAGCATCACCTTGATTTTGAACGTCTCCTAGCCTCAAAATTCTGAGCCAATAAATTCCCATTATTCAAGCCAACTCATTGCATGGTATTTGTTTTAGCAGCCAGGAAACTAAAACATGGCACCAAGTCTCCCTTTTGTGATATTAGCAGACACTGATGATGGTTGTCCAGAACTGGGTTAACAAAATAAATGATAATTCTATCATATATTAGCTGTGTGCTACTTTCCTGGCCACTAAAATAAATATCTTGCAATGAATTGGTTTAAACAATGGGAATTTATTGCCCCACAGATTTGAAGCTAGAAGTCCAAAATCAAGACATCATCAAGGCAATGCTTTCTCCCAGAAGGCTGTGGTGTCCTGGAGCTGACTGCTGTTGATCCTTGTTTCTTGTCTTTTCTGTTACATGGCAATACACATGGTAGCCTCTTTTGTCTACTCCCTTCTCATTCAGGTTCTGTTGACTTCCAATTTCTGGCTGCTCCCCCCTGGCATGCTCTGTCTTTTACTCTGTGGCCTTCCCTAGGCCTTCAGTAATAGAATTAAGACCATCCTGATTCAGTTGGGCTAAACCTTAACTGAAGTAACCTCATCAAAAGGTCCTATTTATAAAGGTTCACACCCACAGGAATGGATTAAGTTTAAGAACATGCTTTTCTGGGGCTCACAGCTCTAGGCCACCACAGACCACCCTGTGGACCCCCAAAAGACCTGTTCTTCCCATATGCAAAATACATTCATTCCGTCACAAATCCCAAAAGCCATATGTAAAAACAAACAAACACGTCATTTCAGTATCAATGCTAAGTACACAGTCTCATCAAAATGATTTATTGGTATAGTCTGTCCTGGGACACAATTCCCCTCTGTAGACCTGTGAAACCTAGAAAACAAATGATCTGCTTCCAATATACAATGTAGGGATAGCCATAAGATAAACATTCCCTATTCTAAAAGGGAACACTTGGAAGGGAAATAGGGACCACAGGTTCCAAAAAATTCCAAAACCTGAGGACAAACTCACTAGATTTCAAGGTTTGAGAGTCATCTATCAGTGACTATATCGTCCTCTGAGCCTGATGGAGTGGCAGCCCCATCCCTTCCACGACCACTGCTCGTGCAGTGGTCCCATTTTCTTTAAGCATCAGGATGGTGGCCAGTGTCTCCATGTACACTAGGACACATGCCCCAGCCTCTCTGAGCATTTTTGTGATAACAGACTGTTTGTGAATGCTGGATCAGATTCCTCCATCTCCAAGCATTGTGGTGGCAGCACTCTCCTTGAGAAATGGGGCATAAGGCCTGACCCCTGCAAGCACTGGGGAAGATGCCCTACCCCCTCCAAATGCAGCCGTTAACCTGCCTTTTCCACATACATAAGTGGGCCTGCTCTATTGGCCTCTTCAGTTCAGATCTTGGCTTCCATGGTAATGCCCTTGAAGTCATTCTTCCTTTAATTTGTCCCTTCTCTGTCCCTTTCAGTTTGGGCTGGCAGTGACTTTACTCATACAAATTCTGCAAAAATCTTGTTGGCTTTGTGTGCAGTTCACATGGGTTCAAATCACCAGATAATAGAACTTTTCACAGATCCTTCCTGTATAATTGCATTTCCAATCCTGACTTCCACTGAAATGAGTGACTGGTTCCATATTCAGTTAGACCCATACGTAGAGCCCTATTCTCCACAGATTTGCTTTCTGGAAGCTCAGAGAGGTGCCTGATGGAGCTGCTTCTGGCCCAGCCTCAGAGCCCACTACCTGGATGGGTGCAGAATTTTCCAAACCATCAATTTGTGATGTCTTTTTGCTTAAGAATTCAGTTCTCAGCTTATCTTTCTCTTTTTTATTTTACTATAAGCTGCAAGAAGCCAGGCTGAACCTTCTATACTTAGCTTGGCTATTTCTACAGCTAAATATCCAAGTTCATTGCTTTAAAGTTCTGCTTTCCAACGAACATCAGAAATCAATTTCACAGTTCTCTGTTACTTTATAACAAGGATCACTTTTCCTCCAGTTTCTAATAACACATTCATCATTTGTTTGTAAGTCCTCGTTGGAAGTACCTTTAGTGTCAATATCATTACCAACAGTCTTTTAAAACAATCTAGTTTATTTTCTGTCAAACACTGTACCATTTTTTCAGCCCCTACCCATTCCCCAACTCAAAAGCTGTTTCCTCATTTAAAATATTTGTAATAGCAGCACCCCATTCTCTGGTACCAAAAACTGTTTACTTTCTTGGCTGCTAAAAAAAAAAAAATGCCATAATGTGTTGGCTTAAACAACAGAATTTATTGCCTCATGGTTTTGGGCTAGGAGAACAAAATCAAGGTGTCCTCAAGACAATGCTTTCTCCCAGAAGACTGATGAGTTCTGGGGCTGGCTGATTGAAATCCCTGTTCCCTGGCTTTTTGTCACATGGTAATGGACATGGCAGCCTCTCCTGGCTTCCCCCTTCTCTTCCAGGTTCCATTGACTTCCAGTTTCTGGCTGCTTCTCCTGGCTTTCTTTCTTTTTGTGGCTGTTCTAGTTTGCTAGCTGCTGGAATGCAATATACCAGAAATAGAATGGCTTTTAAAAAGAGGAATTTAATGAGTTGCTAGTTTACAGTTCTAAGGCCAAGAAAATGTCCCAATTAAAGCAAGTCTATAGAAATGTCCAATCTAAGGCATCCAGGTAAAGATACCTCGGTTCAAGAAGGCCAGTGAAGTTCAAGTGAGAAGACATACGGCGAACACAGTCAGGGTTTCTCTCTCAGCGGGAAGGGCACATGGCGAACATGGTGTCATCTGCTAGCTTACTCTCCTGGCTTCTGGTTTCATGACGCTCCCCAGGAGGCGTTTTCCTTCATCCCCAAATGTTGCTGGCTCATGGACTCTCTGCTTCGTGGTGCTGCAGCATTCTCTGCTCTCTCCGAATCTCCCATTCTCCAAAATGTTTCCTCTTTTATAGAACTCCAGTAAACCAATCAAGACCCAACCAAATGGGTGGAGACATGTACTCACCTAATCCAGTTTAACAACCACTCTTGACTAAATCACATGATCCAGGGAGATGATCTGATTACAGTTTTAAACATACAGTATTGAATAGGGATTATTCTACCTTTATGAAATGGGATTTTGATTAAAACATGGCTTTTCTAGGGGGCATACTTCCTTTTAAACCAGTACAATGGCCTTCCCTAGAATGCCTTCAGTAATAGGAATAAGAACCATCCTGATTCAGCTAGGTCACACTTTAACTGAAGTAACCTCATCAAAAGGTCCTTATTTATAAGGGTTCAGCCCATAGGAATGGATTAAATTTAAGAACATGTTTTCTGGAGTACATAGTTCCAAGCCACCACAAGCCAGAATACTTCTACAAAGAGAACTTTCCCTCCTCAGCTATTTGGTTGTCCTAAGATATAGTTCATTCAGAAAAGGCAGTTTAAATGCTTGGTTCTCTCTCTTTATTTGCCATATTTCAGAATGAGGTGTTCCCCAGCATCCTCCCAAGGGATTCAAGAAAATAAGCGTTTTTGTTTGTTTATCATTATGAACTCTTAACATTTTAATATGTTAATGTTTCAGTGTATTGTAGTTATTTGTCATATTGCTCAAATTGTCTCATCTTTTATCAGTGGAACCTTGTTAAGCTGTTTCTAGGTCTTTTAACATTCTGACATTACTGTTGTCTTTGCGAGTTTTGCTTTCTGGTATGATGTGACAGCTCAGGCTCATCATGTACATTTCCTGCCCCAGACTTGGAATCAGCCATTTCTCTAAGGAGCCTGGTTCTTTTACATGGGAAATAAATTTTTCTTCATATATGTCTTGTATATGTTAGGTTTATTGTTAATGGTATCTTTCCTCCATAACGTCTTCTAATTATTGTTAATATAAGAAATGGCCCCAAATCGAAAGCCTAGTGTGGTTAGGGAGGTGATGTAAACAGGTGAAATAGACTAGACTGAAGATAATAGGGAGGGGAGGCTGTGGCAATATGGAGTAACTGCCTCCATCCAAACACATATTCTAAGTTAAAAAACACAAATACACTTTTGGCTCAAACAACATACACCTAGAGACTGTTTTGCTCCTCTAGAAGGCAGATTTTGATGCTTGGAGAAGACAGCTATTTGCTCTGACATACCTATGCGGCTATTGCTCACTTAGTCTTACAAATTTTTATAATAATTAAATAAATGTATTTATAATTATAATATATTATAAATATATAGTAATTTATAAATATAAATTTATAAATATATAAATTAAAATATATATTAATTATATAATAATTAATTTTAAAAGTGTTTTGTTTTGTTTTTTAAGGTGGGTGATCATACACAAATATCTTTATTCTTTTCCCTTCTTCCTTTTACTCTTCCCACATCGCTTAGCACTTCCAGAACGATGTTGGTAGCAATAGTGGTGATTCTTGTTTGGCCCCGACTCTAACAATATCTCCAATGTTCTATATGTTCTTAATTTCTATGATCTCAATTTCTGATATAAATCATTTATCAAGTTACAGACATTTCTTAGTATTTTAAACTCTCCAGGAAATGAATATTAAATTTCATTAATTGCCTTTTTTTTTTTTTCACATGGGCAGGCACCGGGAAACAAACCCGGGACCTCTGGCATGGCAAGCAAGTGTTCTTGCCGCTGAGCCACCGTGGCCCGCCCCATTAATTGCCTTTTTAGGAACTAGTGCCTATGTTTTTTTCTCTTGTAATCTATATAGTGAATTATATCGCTATGCTTTCTTATCCTCACATTCCTACATTAGATGTACTTAGTCATAGTCATAGTTTCAATAAACTGCTATACTGTGTTAATATTTTACTAAAACAATTTATATTTCTCATAAATGGTACAGGTCTACCTATTTATATTTAATTTTTAAACATCATTTCTTCTAATTTATTAATCATTAATAATTACATTGTATTTCATAGCCACAATATAAAAAACTATTTATGTCAACTACACGGTTTTGGTTTTCATAAAATATTGGGTATCTGTTTTAGTTTCCTGAGCTGCTCAAGCAAATACTTGAAGTGGTTTGGGTTAAACAATGGGAATTTATTTGCTCATGATTTGAGAGTAGGAAAAAGTCCAAATCAAAGTGTCATCAAGACAATGGTCTCTTCCCAAAGACTGGCATTCTGGGGCTGGCTGCTGGCCATTCTTGGTCCTTGGACATGGCAAGGCATATGGCAGCATGTCCTGTTCTCTTCCTTGTCTTCTTGCTTCCATGGCTTTCTCTCTCTGCCTGAATTTCAATCTCTTATAAAAGACTCCAGTTATAGGATTAAGACCAATCATGACTGAGGTGGAACACACCTTAACTGTAGTAACCTCTTCAAAAAACCCTACTTACATTGGGTTCACACCCACAAGAAATGGATTAAGGTTAAGAACATGTGTTTCTGGGGTCCATCCAGTTCCAAACCATCACAGCATTTTTCAAAGCTTTCCAATAAATGCATACTGAAGTTCAGAGCCCCAGGTCTAATATTCCAAACTCCTCCACAATCTGCTGTTTTCTTTATCTACTAATAAAACTGTTTCTACTCCAAAGGCTGCCTGTCCCTTTCTAATCATCCTTTAAAACTCAGCTCACCCTAGAGGGGCCAGCCTCTCCAGAACACCAGCTAGTTCCATCTCCCTACCCTGTAATATTGAGTCTCTTCCAACGTGAAAAAGTTAGAAAGGACACAGCCCAAATACCCCTAAGAAGTGAGAGAAGGATCAAATGATGGTGGAGTTATATAGAGAAAGTAGGGTTTAACAAATTAGTATGATTACTCAATCATTATATTGACATTTCCTTTAGTCTCCATTAACTTAGAGCAGCAAGAAGTAAAAAACTAAAATCATAGAATTGTAACCCATACCAAACTCTGAAATCTGTTCTATAACTAAGTATTGCGATGTACTTTGAAATTTATTGTTTTGTATATATGTTATTTTTTCACACACACAAAAAGTTGATTGTGATGATTAAAAAAAAACTTTATCCCTTCTAGCCTCCAATGTTTCGGAGCAGCTAGGAGGAAAAATCTGAGATGATGGTATGGTAGCCCATGACAAACTCTGGGATCTGTCCTGTAACTACTTGTTGAAAAGTCCTTTGAAAACTATTCCTTTTTTTTTATTTGCTTTGGATATATGTTATATTATACAATAAAAAATGTTAAAAAAAAAACCAACTTAAATATCTCTTCATATGCAAACCTCATTCAAATAGCTTTTTAAAAATGTTCCCTTTTTCTTTGTTAGAATTATATTCCCTCTATGACTTTTTAAAAATCTTTCACTAGAGTGCTAAATATGGCTTTCAGTGATTAGTAACTTTCTATGAGACTACATGTAAGTCCCTGAAAGGCACAAGCTATTCCAGTGTAATACTTTGCTCATAATAGGTAAGGTTTAAATTACCTTAAAATTTTGTAAATTTCAGAATTACTTTGCAAACTGTTGCAAGGATCTGTGAAATTTTTCTGAACACCCTCTCTTTTCAGGGGAGAGCCCTTAGCAATCTTCTGAGTACATTTGCTTAAGGTAAGTTTGGCAAATAAACATACAGGACACCAAATTAAATTTGAATTTCAGATAAACAAGGTGACTTTTTAGCATAACTATATCCCAAATATCGCATGGGACATACTTATATGTTTGTTGTTTACTTGAAATTCGAGTTTAACTTGGCATCCTGTATTCACTTTATTTGGCAACCCTAACCAGGTTGGACACCTTTCCCAAGCTTCTTTGATTATTTTCTCCTCCAGGAGAACTTGAACTGAGGTACACGAAAACTTCCTGTGGTACAGCCATCTTTTGCCCCATATTGAGAAAAAAGGTTTGCAGAGAATAAAGCAGTTGTGGGAAAAGCAATACAAATGAGAGGCCATGAGACTTCCCCAGGAAGGAGTGGGAGATCTGGCCTGGTTTGTGATAACTTGAAAGTTCCTGATTCCAGTCCTCCATAGAGTGTGAGCTGGCTTCTATGAGAGAAACTCATGTCCTTGTGATGTATTTCCCTTTCTGCTTTAGCTTAACTTAGGTTGGTTTCTGCCTCTTCCCACCCAGTGAATCTTAAGACACACTCTCTTTCCTGTTATCACTGCCTACCAAGAGTCTAGAATTTCACTCTAATCTCAACTACCAAGAGTGTGGAATCCCAAAAGCCTGTTAATGTTCCCAGTGTCTTGCCCCTCCATGCAAGAAACCAAGTATATTCTTGCCTATTTAATGTTTTGAAAATTCCACCTTGCATTGGCCATCTCCTCTTGGGTTATATTCTTTATGGAAATTTGTTTTCTAATTCTGGTGAAGAATAGGCAGGAGAGAGAGAAGTACAAGACTGTGAAACTGGTTTATAACATGAAAGAGCTGTTCTATGTTCTGAACATACAGTATCAAGTGAAAATGAAGTTGTTAGTCTCTGTATCTGTACTTCTTCAGCTGTATAGCTCCTTCCTCTTCATTCAGATTTTTGTTTAAATGTTACCGACTCAGAGACTGGCTCATTTTACATAAAATATTAACTCTTCTTTATCATTCTATTCCCTCTCTTAGCTTTTTTTTTCCAAGCACCTACCACTACATGTTATATACTTGCTTACTGTCAAATTTCTTCCACTAGAATGTGAGCATTGGAGCTTTTACCTGTTTTATGATGAATGCTCCACACATAGACACTGTCATAAAATAAATGTTGACTAAATTAAAATTTATGTTATGCTTGGCTAAACTGAACTAAGAAAGATGCTACTATTCATATTACCCTTAGATCCAGAAATTTAAGATATTGCAAGAGAGGAAAAGTAGTTATATAAAATCTCTAATAGGACAGTAATTTATGGGGGAGGAGGGTGTCAATAACAAAGAGTATGAAGTAAAAAAGTCTTATCCATACCTGTACTGAGCAAACTACCCAAGATGGGCACTCAATTTGATTTGTGTTACTTTAAGAGTTTTTGGCACATTGTTGGGGATCAAATCATGTGCCCTACAAAAGATATGTTCAAGTCCTAAACCCTGGGACCTGTAAGTGCGAACCCATTTGTAAACAAGACCTTTGAAGTTGCTATTATTTGTTAAGGTGTGGCCAAATTGAATGAGGGTGGGCCTTAATCCAATACGGCTGAAGTCCTTAAAAACAAAGGATATTGGACATGGAAGCAGAAGCCAGAAGTCAGCCAATCTCAGATAATCAGGAAAGAGACATAGGAGAGAGATATCACCATGATGGAGGATTGCCAGGATGCTACAGACTTGGGGTGAGAGTAATCCCTGCCAATAACTTGATGTTGGATTTCTAACCTCCAAAACTGTGACACAATAAATTCCTGTTGTTTAAGCCAGCCCATTGTGTGGTACTCGTCATAGCCACCCTGGCAAAGTAAGACACATAAAAGTCCTCACAGAAAAATTTCATTGGTAAGTATTAAGATTTGAACGAAGACTGTTGGTGGAAATGGGTATCCTTTTGGTGGTTAGGGAGCTATATTTATTTTCACTTTGTACACTTCTGGTCCCTAAAAGTTTAAGGTCTGGCTTCATTTTTCCATATTATTAGCCATTTGGAGTTTCTTTAAAAAAGAAAGTAGAAAACTTTAGAGAAACATAAGTTGCACAGTTTTGAAATTCTACCATTAAAGATTATGCCTTTTAAAGAAGACAAAAGTGAGAATAAAGATTTTTTGGGTGATCATTATTAAATAGAAGAGTCTATAAAATCCACTATGCAAATAGTTTAAATTTAATCTTACATTTAAAAATTATAGGCAATTAAATATTATTAAATATTAAAGATAAATACTGAAGAATTATCTTCAGTATTTCGGAAAGTATATGAATATTGCCTACCATGCTATTTTATATATAACAGCTATATAACCAATGTTAAATACATACATCTTAAAAATCTTTGGTTTATCCAGCTAAATTTTTAGTTTGCGAACTAGTTAGCCCTGAGTCACAAATTTAATAATATTTTATCAGATTTATAAAAGGATTATACATTCTAAATGATAACTTCCACGTATCATTTACTTTTTCCTAGAATTAATGTGATCTTTCAGTTGATGAGAAGGAACATTGCGATTATTCATAACAATTAAATCAACAACTTCTGTACGTGACTGTTCAAACACCTATTTATTATCTGAAAATCATGATTCTTCTTTCCCTTATCCTTTCCATTTCTTATACCTAGACAATAGATTAGCATCATACACACTAAAAAAAATAACCAGTTCCTATTTGATGAGTATATGATTTCAGTTTCTTTAAGCAAATTTGAAAAATGTACTACCTCATTCTAGTTAGGATCCCATTATAATAGTTACTACACAATGTTTATGGTTTTGTGACCAATGTGAAAGGCATCTTACCATTAAAAACAAGTCAAACCAGCTCCCTCAACTCCTTACTATAGCTGGTAACTGTTCTGAAGAAATAGATACTAGCTATGAAAATGAGAAGTTTCAGTCTGAGAAACAGTTAATAGGCAAGTTGGGCAAAGAGGTGAGCTGTAGGATGATACCAAGGCCAAACTGTCACTACGTGTACATAAAAGAGGAAAATTAAACTATGTAGGGAGAGATCCATTATAGTAGCTAACATGATCTATTAGTTCTAAATTTTTCAGATATTTCAAAATTGTAGGGAACTAAAGGGTCTTCTTTCCTAGGATGTACAAATGCATTATTTTTATTAATAATTTATTGAGTTATAATGTAAATAAGGATAAGGGAATATAGGCTACTCTTGAAATTAAAAAATGGCATATGTAAATGAGCACTATAATTCAAATAATTAGAATATTTTAAAATTATATAAAAATCTATACATAAGAATATATTTCTGAACTCATGCTCTACAGAGTATGAACCTAGACTTGTCATTTAAAAAATCAAGAGGAAGAATTAGACGATGACTGTGACATAGGTTCTCCCATAACAATACTGCTTCTGTCATTTAGACTTTTGACAACAGTTGTAGCTGGAGACTGAAGCACTTTACGAGAAAGCCTCATTCTCCCATCAGCTGGATCACGTCCAAAGTATTTCACCTATATTAAAAAAAAAACAGATTTACTTTTAAAGTTATAATACATTGATGAACATACAAATTAAAAGATATTTAAATCCACATGGTACAAATAAGGCAATGATTTATGTTTGTACTTGTTCACTGAAAGAATAGTTCAATGCAATGGGAAGGTATATGCTTAATAAATATAATTTAGTTAAATAATGACTATTAAAAAAAAGGATAGAGATGGGGCAGTTAGTTGTCCAACTAAAATCTTCTGTTAGACTTTATGTTATAATGTACCATTTTATTCTCTCCAGGAAGGGTTCTATATAGGGAATACAGTCAAGACCATGGTGATTGATTCTAGATAAGAAAGGCTCGCAGGGCCTAATTGTGCTAAAACTATGCAGGATCATACTTAGATCACTCAAGTTTTCACTACTGCCTCAAAGGACCATCACATTGGAGTCTACTTTCCTTGGTAAATCAAAGTTAGGGTAAAATGAGGCAATTTTTAAGTCTGTTGTGATGTTAAAAAGCAATCTTACACAGAGATATTATGTCTTGTTTCCATGCTTCTCTGTAGGCTACTCAAACAATGGGACTACAGACTGGTAATAAATTTGAAGATTTAGTAACTCAGGTCATTGGCATTAGGTATAACTAAATAAAATGTGGTTTGTCAAACAAAACTACACCAGCAGTGATTTCTTTCCTCTACTCATGAAGGACTACAAAAAGGGTCAATTTCGTAATAAAAATTCTAGACCTAAACAACTTGGCTTTTATCAAGCTCAAAGACTTTTTTTAAATTTTTTTTTTTTTTTTGCATGGGCAGGCACTGGGAATCAAACTTGGGTCTCTGGCATGGCAGGTGAGAACTCTGCCACTGAGCCACCATCACACTGCCCTAAATTTAATATTTTTGAGAAATATCCACACATGTACAGTCCAACCATATTATACCATCAGTGGCTCATAATATCATCTCATAGTTGTGTATTCTTCACCATGATCACTTTTAGAACATTTGCATCACACCAGAAAAAGAAATAAAAAGAAAAGAAAAAGAACTCATATATCTCAAAACCCTTACCCCTCCCTCTCACGGACCACTAATATTTCAATCTACCCAATTCTTATCCTTTATTTCCCCCTATTATTTATTTACTTATTTTTATTCATCTGTCCATACTCTAGATAAAAGAAGCATCAGACACAAAATTTTCACAATCACAAAGTCACACTGTAAAAGGTATATAGTCATACAGCCTTCTTCAAGAATCAAGGCTACTGGAACACTAACAGTTTCCCTCTAGCCCTCCAATACACCATAAACTAAAAAGGTTTGTATACATATAATGCGTAAAAAGGGATATATATAAAACGAGTAAGAATAACTTCCAGAATAACCTCTCAACTCTGTTTGAAATCTCTCATCCACTGAAACTTTATTTTGCCTTATTTTTCTCTTCCCTCTTTTGGTCAAGAAGGCTTTCTCATTCACACAATGCCAGATCCTCATTCATCCCTGGGAGTCAGGTCCCACGTTGCCAGGGAGATTTACACTCCTGGGAGTCATGTCCCATGCAGGGGGCAAGGGCAGAGAGTTCATCTGCCAAGTTGGTTTAGACAAAGAGACCACATCTGAGCAAAAAAAGAGGCTCTCTGGGGTTGATTCTTAGGCATAATTATCAGTAGGCTTAGCTCATCTTTTGCAGGAAATAAGCTTCATAGGGGTGAAGCACAAAGACTTTTAGCCTCAATCAGTGAAGAAGCAATTATGGATAAACTCCTTAAATATGACATTTGATGCCTTCAATAAAGTTAGATAATCTGGGTTGCTATATCCTGTCTCCAGATCACTGCTTCTGCATAACCATCACCGGCCTGCTCATGCATTTTTTTTGGGGGGGGAGGGGGGCGCGGGTGGTAGTGCACGGGCCAGGAATTGAACCTGGGTTTCCTGCATGGCAGGCAAGAATTTTACCACTGAACTATCCTTGCACCCCCTGCTCATGCATTTTAAAAGCATTAAATGTGACTATTGTTCTAACCAAACTGTAAGCAACTTGAGGGAAAGAATTGTATCTTAAATCTTTAATGAGTCTGTTAAAGCAACCCTAAGGTTAAAAAAGAAGCATTGCATATGAGTAATAGATGTTGATTCTGTTCTTTCAGTTTATTTTTTGAAGACAATAATTGAAGCTTCAAGTATGATTTACAACTTGAAGGCTAAAAGGTTGAAAACAGGTACCTGAATTTCTTGGCCAACTTCTAATCCTAGGGCAGTGGGATGTTTAATCTGAAAAAGAACACATTAATCAATTAGTTGTTATGCATAATACATAATGACCACATATTAATGGTAGCACACATTTTTTTCCCAATTGGGAAACCACTATTTTGTTTTTTTCTGACATAAAATGCTAATTATAAAGATTTAAAACAATACAGAAGTATTCAGAAGAAAGTAAAATCACGCCAAACCCCTCTTCTTATGGATAACGACTGCTAACACTACATTGAGTATGGCTTCAAACATCTTGTTTTTCACATGTGCGTGCTTGATTTGTAAAAAGGAACTTACTGTGCTTGTTACTTTTTAATTTGCTGATTTTTCATTCAATATTATGAAGCATTGTAGCTGAGCATTCAAACTGAATAATTTATTTAACGAATCCCCCAAAGATGGTCATTGAATTTATCTTAAATTCTAGTGTTATAAATACTAATGATCAGCGAATCTAAGTGAAAGGCATGTGGGTGTTCAGTTTATTACTCTTTCAACTTTTCTGTAGGTTTAAAAGTTTTCATAAGTGCACATGTGTTCATCTAGTATAATAACCCTCTCAGAACAAAGCCCTACATGTGGAACTTCTAGGTCTAAGGTACTCCATACATATGTACCAAACACCCTGGAAAAACTGTGTCCCAATTTACACTCTTGTAAACAGAATAAGAGAATGTCCAATTTTTTTCTATATTGACCTATACTGGGAGTTTTCAACTATTTGAAAGTTGGAAAATAGCATCTTGATTTTATTTGCATTTAAAACATTTATTGATGGTAGTGAATATATTGGTTAGCCTTTAAAAAGAAACAATTTGCCTGTCCATGTTCTTTGCTCACTTTTCCACTGACACTCACTTTTCTAACAGATCTATAAAGCCCCTTTGTATATTAACCCTACCAGATGTGATAAGCATTTTCCCTCTAGTTTGTTCTCTTTCAACTTTGCTTTAGATTTTTACTGTATAATTTTTTACTTTTAATATAAGGTCAAAGTTTACCCATTTATTTAAGTTTCTGGCTTTGATATCAAGATGAGAGAGATTTTCCCAATTCCAAGATTACTAAAATATACATAATTTCTTCTAGTGTCTGTCCCTCCCTGATATCTACCATCCCCAGATTTTTTTAAGTTAGCTTTTCATTGCAGCTGGGATTTCGGTGTAAAAATAAGTAGAGATCTTTTTATTTTTTTTATTTTATTATTATTATTTTTTTAACATGGGCAGGCACCGGGAATCGAACATGGGTCCTCGGGCATGGCAGGCAAGTATTCTTATCTGCTGAGCCACCGTGGCCTGGCCAAGTAGAGATCTTAATCATTGACTTAAAATGCAATTTTTTTTTTAATTGTGAAAAATAACATATATACAAAAAAGCAATAAATTTCAAAGCACACCACAACAATTAGTTATGGAACAGATTTCAGAGTTTGGTATGGGTTACAGTTCCACAAAAACTTTAGGTTTTTTCTTTTGGCTGCTCCAAGACACTGCAGACAAAAAGAAATATCAATATAATGATTTAGTAGTCATACTCATTTGTTAAATCCTATCCTCTCTTTTATAGCTCCACCTTCTCCTTTGATTTTTTTTTAACTATTTACTTTTTTACTGAAAAATATTATATGTTCACATACCATACAATCATCCAAAGTGTACTATCAATGTTTCACAACATTATATAGCTGTGTATTAAAATGAAACTTCTCCCATGTATATAACTAGGTTTATTTCTGGTCTATTTTATTCTGTTTCATGGACTGTCTTTTCTGGGCCAGTAAAATACTGTTCTGTTCTCTAGAGTTTTATAATATATTTTAATGCATGGCAAGACAGATATCCCTATTATTCTTCCTATTTCAGTTTTCTTGAACAATCTTAAAAGCGATTATAAAATAATACCATAAAAATAATCAAATGCCTTTTTTCTTTTGTTTCTTACCTTTCGTTGATCAAGTTGCGTGTTATGAAGTAGCACTGCAGTCATATTTGGATACAGTTTTACCATTACTCCAGAGTCTCTAAAAAAAAGGGAATAACAAACCTGATTAATATAAAAAGTATTTGTACATCTACTGACAAACTATAATTATATTTTCATGAGAAAAAAAACAAAAAAAATTATTACAGCATATATTTTTAACTATAAAAACCAACATGACCTAAAATTGATACTTTTCAACTCAAAATATATCCTCTATTTAAATGCTTGTTAATTTAAGGACAAAGAAAGAGGAATAGGAAGCATGTGCAATGAAAAGCTTTCAGAATATAGTCTTCCTTTGCATTTGTCTTCATAATGTTTTCCAAAAAAATTTTGAAATGATATTAAATTATCTTTAAATGGACTGAAATTATCATCAAGCTATTAAATAGTGATTTAAGGAGTGGGTTAGATAACATGAGTACTTATTTTATTAAAAAAATTCTTTTTTACCTCTCTCATTTACTAAAATAAGCCATCCCATTTTCTTATTTTTTTACTTGCAATGTTAAACAAATTAACCCATTGCTTTTTTCAATTTTTTAAATTAATTTTTTAAATTAAAAAAAACAAACACATTCTTAACATATGATCATTCTGTTCTACACGTATAATCAGTAATTCACAATATCACATAGTTGGATATTCATCATGATCATTTCTTAGAACATTTGCATCAATTCAGAACAACAAAAAGGCAACAGAAAAAACTGATACATACCATACCCCTTACCCTTCCCTTTCATTGATCACTAGCATTTCAATCTACTAAATTTATTTTAACATTTGTTCCCCCATTATTTATTTTTATGCCATATATTTTACTCGTCTGTTGATAAGGTAGATAAAAGGAGCATCAGACACAAGTTTTTCACAATCACACAGTCACAGTGTGAAAGCTATATGATTATACAATTATCCTCAAGAAACACGGCTACTGGAACACAGCTCTACATTTTCAGGCAGTTCCTTTCAGCCTCTTCATTTCATCTTGAATAACAAGGTGATATCTACTTAATGCATAAGAATAACCTCCAGGATAACCTCATCTCTGTTTGGAATCTCTCAGCCATAGAAACTTTATTTTGTCTCATTTCGCTCTTCCCCCTTTTGGTTGAGTAGGTTTTCTCAATCTCTTGGTGCTGAGTTCCAGCTCATTCTAGGATTTCTGTCCCATGTTGCCAGGAAGGTCCACACCCCTGGGAGTCATGTCCCACGTAGACAGGGGGAGGGCGGTGAGTTTGCTTGTTGTGTTGGCTGAGAGAGAGAGGCCACATCTGAGCAACAAAAGAGGTTCTCTTGGAGGTGACTCTTAGGCCTAATATTAAGTAGGCTTGACCTATCCTTTGAGAGATTAAGTTTCATATGAACAAACCCCAAGACTGGGGACTCAGCCTATTGTTTTGTTTGTCCCCACTGCTTGTGAGAATATCAAGAATTCTCCACTTAGGGAAGTTGAATTTCCCCCCTTTCTCACCAAAGGGGACTTTGCAAATACTTTTTCACTCACTGTTCAAATCACTCTGGGATTTATTGGGGCATCACTCTGGACAAACCTACAAAATCTTATGCCCTACTCAAGGTTCCATGTACTTATGAAGTTCAGTTAAGCTGCCCACATAAGTTATATTAGGAACTGCACTTGTTAAAATATAAATTTTGTACCATATAAACATTTTTTGCTTTAGTCTCACACATACATTAAAATTTAAAAATATTAATTACCATCTATTTTCAACATCCTGCAGTAATGACATTCCTTTGTTCTTCCTCATGCAAAAACATTTTTAAATTTGTACATTTAGTCGCTATCATTATACACTCTAGGCACTCCTAGATTATACCATCTCAGTCTCTATCGTCTATCTTTCTTTCTGATTTCATTTGTGCTCCCAGCCCTCCTCCCTCTATCATTCTCACATTCAACTTCATTCAGTGTTCTAACATAATTGTATTACAATTAGGTAGTATCATTCATTTGAAAAAGTTTTGAACATTGATGCGTTTCAAAAATTTATTTTTCTTCTGAATAAAAGGGGGATCTTCTGATCCTAAAAATTCATTTTTTAAGCCATAACAAAGAATATAAGGTTAAAATTGGCATTCTAAAAATGGCACCAATTAAGCATCAAAGAGTTCCAATTTTGAAACAAACCGACAACTACCAAGAAAAAAAGGAAAAAGAAAAGAAGGGAAAAATTGCTAAGTCTATTTTGGTTCTGTTTATACAGTTCATTGGGAAAATTAAAATGGTGGTTAATTTGGTTAAAGAAAACAATTCAGCTAGAAGAGTCTATTACTACAATTATAGTCCAGAACCATGTTAACAAAAATTTATAAGCTGGTATAGAAAATACATATTATTCCTAAAAAATTGTAACTAGGGCAGGCCATGGTGGCTCAGCAGGCAGAGTTCTTGCCTGCCATGCTGAAGACCCAGGTTCGATTTCCAGTGCCTACCCATGCCAAAAATAAATAAATAAATAAATAAATAAATAAAAAAAATTATGACTATACTATAACTGACATATAATATAAATATCTTATTAATTCAAAGTAAATAAGGCCACCACATGAAGCTAATCTGGGCTCATAATATAAATCTTTAATAAACCAACAAGAGTATATCATTATTCTAAGTTACCTGATTTCAGTTATCGTGGCGGTATACACTGCTCCAAATTCTAATTGCTGCTCCTGCTGTAAGTGCAAAATAAGCCATAAGATTCACTAAGAAAAGAGCAACAAAAATTAGAAAAAAGTAACTATTATGAGACCTATACTTACATCATCTTTGCACATTTCAGTAATGAAGTCTCTTGCTTCATGCATAGCATTGGGTGTTGGTGCAAATACAGAAAATGTTTCTTCATCTACCTGACTAATAGTTACTCCTTTTAAAAAGATAAATTTATAAGATTTAACAAATGAGTATGATTGCTGGATCACTGCATCAATATTTTTTTTTTAGTTTCCATTGTCCTGGAGCAACTAGAAGGAAAAACCTAAAATTGTAGAACTGTAACCCATACCAAACTCTGAAATCTGCTCTGTAACTAACTGTAGTGGTGAGCTTTGAAAAAAGCTTTTTTGTATATGCTATTTTTTATAGTAAAACATATTAAAAAAATAAAACTAGAAAGATCAATTTAATATACTAAAATTATCTTGCTCATTCCAGAGGAGATTAGTCTGAAAAGTAGAGGAGAGAACAGGGTAGGGATCTGAAAGCAGTTGGGCAGGATCGTGGTATGTTTAATCACTGCTTTCAGCAACAGAGAAAGTAGGGATTCATTCACCAATACATATTACACACCTGATATATTTATGGCATTGGATGAGGCCCTAGGGATACAGCAGTGAACCAGTGTCTGTATTCTTTAGGGTCCCACAATCTGGTGGTGTGAAGATACCAGTTTGAATTTTGGAAGGTCTGGTTTTGTTCTTTTAATTAGGAATAGAAACTATTCTATTCTTACCCTTTTTTTGAGTCCATCTTATTCTTTATAGTAGTGAACAGGCAGGTAAGGGCTGAAATCATGTCAATTTCCTCATCCTCAATCTTAAGAACTGGCTGAGAAGACTCCACTCCTCACCCTCCTTCAATAACCTCAAAACTGGCAAGTACCAGGTAACTCAAAGATTGTACCCAGAAAAAAACCCCAAAAACCCATTATTTCTATATATATATACTCTTTCATAAAGAAAAGTCTAAATAAAACTAAATGAAAGTACCAGAAGTAATATTTAAAGATAACTAAAACATAACTCCTCTAAAAGCAAACTAAAAATTATTCTAGATGTTCAATTTTAAAATGTTGCAACAAAAAAATTGGTGAATTCCTGTCATCCTTGATTACGGTTAAAGATCACTGCTGATTTATTAAGAGGCATTAGAAAATGTACAGTAAAGACATGTCATATCCTTTTCTCCTGGTCTTCCATTTCTCAAACATATATTTAGGGAACAACATAGCAGAGGTGAAATGGCAAACGTACATGGTCCAACTTTAAAAAAAAACAAAAACCCAAACTTCAAACAACCTCTTACCTGTTTCAGCCTGAAGTTTTTTTAAATGATATCCACCTGGTCCAACAAATTTTGATCGTTTTGATAATGGAACCTGAACAGTTTCTACAATGTAATACAGTAAAAAATGTAGGCAATTAAAATAAATAAATAAATATAAATCATTCAAATACATACATGAACCCAAAACACATACTGGTCACTCAGGATTGTTTCACTCTCTCTCTCTCTTTTTTAGCCTAGACATATATAAAAGTATTCCAGTATGAAAACAGAAAAAGTTTCTGGACTAAAATTACTAAGGTCCAAGGTCCAAAAACATTCCCCCAATTTAAAGTATTTTAGTTATGAAAAATATCTAAGGTATTTTCATTTTGTGAATGCAGTTAAAAAATTTAAAAACAGTAGTAGATCTTATGTTTACCTTATTATGAAATCAGTAATAATTAATGTATTACCTACAACAGGTCCATTTTCTTTTCTAGATGCTCGAGGTTTTGAAATAGCTTTGTTCATAATCTGTAGTATTTCCTTCTTTGCCACTGGAATAGATAAAAACACAATAAAAATTATCACTAAGTAAAATAAATGTGACCTAATATGGCTGCATTCATAGTTTTCATGGAGTAAAGCCTTAACTCCTTAATTTATGATCAAAGTGCTCCACATTCCAATTAACTTGAAAATTCTACTTATTATTCTCTTCTCCATAAATTCCACCTTGAAGACTTGCCTATTAGTTTGCAAAAATCGAATTTTCACTGGTTTCTCACTTTGGTGGTTAGTCATGTGCCCAATAAGTTAATACTTCTTGACTTAAGTCACATGAAATTTCATTTTAAGAGCAATGTTTTATAATAAGCCTATTTTTATAATAACCCTAATAAGAATTATAGCTCCCATTAACAAACTATACAGTTATGAAAGGAGAACCTGGCACATTGGGCTTACCTGAGGCTTGCTGAATAGCTTCCATTACAATTTTTAATGGTATTCCAGGTAATTTAATATCAGCCTAATATGGTAGAGGAGCCAAAAAGTTATATAAATATCAGTTTATTATACTGTTACAAAAACAAAACAATTTGTGTTTTAAAGATACCTGTAATGAGGTTATTCCCTTAACAGTGCCAGCAATTTTGAAATCCATGTCACCATTGTAATCTTCAATTCCCTTCAGGAATTTAAAAAATTATGATATAGTTTTAAATAAACACAAAATCTATTCAGTCACTGTAGAAGAATTTCAAAAAATAGCTTAGAAAGAAAATATGTCCTCTAAGACCACACACAAGGAAATTTCTACATTAACTACAGCTTCCGATTTATGACATTGTAACCTACAAATATTTTCACCAGAAACATTATCTTAGATTATATTTCCCCATAAATGCATAAGGATTAATTTAAGATCACCCTAAAGTGAGCTATTATGGATAATTAACACTGTAATACTTACTCCTTAACTCACAACTTAGAAAAACCTAGGTGAACCTACAGAGGAGGAAAGTAAGAATAAGCACCTCTATTCCTTAAGTACTAGCATTTTCATAGCTTGTTATGTATTATAATCTCATCATTAAATATCTGAAAATATATGAATATACTTGCCAGAATATCTGTCAGCAAACGATAATCTTCTATCTCACTCTTCTCGGGACTGTTTTTGGTGATCAGTCCTATTGCTACCCCTGCGACCGCAGATGAAACTGGAACCCCTATAATTGAGAGAAATAACTTCTATGTACAATGTGTATATCAGCCAACACATGTATTTATCATTCCACTGACATTTATTTTCATGTAAGTGGGTGGTGTACTCTAAATTAACAATCATCAAAGCTGAGTTGGAAAGTTCTTAAAGGTCATCTAACTTACTTCTTCTCAAACATATAAAACCCATTAAAATAAATAGGTCTAACACATAATTACTTTACTCAGCAAAAACCGTAGCTTTTAAAGTTATCTGTTTCTTTGCCTTTTTGCTTTTGGTGCCTCCTTTTTTTTAAAATTTGCCATGTATTTTTTTTAATCTTTTTTTTATTTAATTTTTTATTAATTAAAAAAATTACAAGAAACACAAACATTCCCAACACATACACTCAGCAATTCACAATATTATCACATAGTTGCATATTCATCATCATAATCATTTCCCAGAACATTAGCATCAATTCAGAAAAAGAAATAAAAAGACAACAGAAAAATATAACAGACAGAAAAAAAAACTTTACAGGCCATACCCATTACTAATCCCTTTCATTGATCACTAGCATTTCAAACTAAATCTATTTTAACATTTGTTCCCCCTATTATTTATTTTTATTCCATATGTTCCTCTCGTCTGTTGACAAGGTAGATAAAAGGAGCATCAGACACAAGGTTTTCACATTCACACAGTCACACTGTGAAAGCTATATCATTGTTCAATCATCATCAAGAAACATGGCTACTGGAACACAGCTCTACATTTTCAGGCAGTTCCCTCCAGCCTCTCTGCTACATCTTGAGCAACAAGGTGATATCTACTTAATGCATAAGAATAACCTCCAGGATAACCTCTCGACTCTG